>QANY01013476.1:408139-466476 GCA_003255025.1 Datisca glomerata
CCCCCCCCCCCCCACCATTTCAATCATGATAAGTACAGAAATTTATCATCCCTCTTCCACTAAAACATAGCTAATGACGAGTACTCAACATCCCCTGAAAATTTAATTGGCCAAAGTGAACAATTAAATAAAACTAAGCCAAATAAACAATTAACCAACAATAAAACTAACAACTTGATTCTAATACCATAAACTTTCAATCCAAATGTTCCTGAACAAACTAAAAAGGTGACTCCATAGGATCAGAAACAATGATACCAGTCAAACACTGATCTTGTCCAACAAATTCAGTGTCATGTTAGAACAATATTCTCATACCGAGGATAAGATTCAAGTATTAGTAGCACCCTTCCATTTGGTGCTCGATTTGGAAAAAGAGATGAGCTGTAGATAGTTCCTACAATGACGGCGAATTAAACACACATGATACATTAAGAAAATTGTGAATTCTTAAATGAATTTCTATTCTATAATTTTCTGTCAAAATAGAAGTTATAATAGTCATTTTGAAGAACCCAAACAATTCTTGACTAAAGCAAATACCTAAAGTTTCTACATATTGGTTGTGAGGATGCAATTGACCAAATCCCTTCAATTTCCCAACAGCAGAGGCCTACAAGTAAATGAATAGATAGAATGAGTTCATTTGGAATTAAAGATGTATTATGTTAGTGAGTTGACACTTAGAGGCAAATCTTTAAATAAGGATCAGAAAAAAAAAAAGTCTGGATCTCCCGCGAGAATGATTAAGGACCACAAGTCCTTATTTAAAAAATATGGTTGAATAACATACTTTTGATTAAATTGAAATTAAAGGAAGTCAAGTTCCTTAGACGTGGAATATGAAAAAGGAAGTTAAGAACTCACCATATCTCACATATTCTCATTCTCAAATCCACTTTAAATATATTCTTTTATCCCTTACCATTCAATGATTTCCAAAGAAACTCATTCTAACTGAGAACTTATGTCTTGTCCATTTCAATAAGGACTATATTTACTCTTTTATAAAAAAAATAATGATACAATAGAAGAAATATCACTCACCGTAAAATTCACTATAATATTATAACTGATTTTTTTACTCAGCCAAGTTGATACAGTTGGAAGTATAAATAATTTTTGAAAATTTTCCTACTCAAAGATACTCTTCTCCTTGGAAACTCCCAACATAACTAAAAATCCAAACTTATATTCAGATGACTACATTGCTGCAACATCTCAATCTCTCCATGAACTTCATCATATCCTTCGTCCTAAACATGGAGGAAAATATGTACAATTCCATCAATCCAAATTTATAGCCAATCACTAAACTCATTCTCAATTAAATAGGAAACATGACCCTTCTGATAATGATTACTTAATAAACAAAATGAGAAACAAAAGATTAATTTCAAAGAAAATATAGTAAAAATCAGAGAAGACAATGACAGAACATAGATTAAAACCAAACAAAAAAGGTCAAGCTCTATGACTTAAGGTCAGCCTGAAGATACTAATTTAATCCATGATGCTTTATATCATAACAATTTTCTTACTCTGAAGATGAATTGAAAGAATCGACATACATTTTTTATCTTTACAAGGCCACGTACTTTGTTGTGTTCAATAAAACCTTTCATTGAGACCTATTTATTCCTGAAACCATAAGCGTTATGTTAAATGCTATGTCATGTGTTAGATTGTCGCTTAAATGCATATAAAAAAGAGTTAATAGATAGGGGAAAGACAGAGAAAGAACATTCATTCAATTAATCCTATAGAGAGAGGGAAGGAGAGAGGGACAACACAAACTTAATATTGAACAGTTGATCCAAACTTCAAATTTCAATTACAATTTAGACGAGTAAAAAGAAACAAGGTTTTCCTACATTACTTATACTCAAGCCACATTAAAGAAATTTGAATTTGAAATTCACTCCATCCATCCTTCTCCCAATGAATCCCTGAACCATAACCTTTAGACTTATTATTAACCCATGATATAAGTTTTTTAACTGAACATAAGAGGAAGTGGGAAAAGATTCCCATCTTGCATGCAAGAAAATCTTTCAAGCCCGAGTACAAAATTTCCTCTCTCTCATCCAATCAAAACATAGAATTTATCCCAAGAGATAAGAACTCAAATTTAAGAGAGAAATAATAAAAAAATCTAGAAATTGGATGCCACAACTTCAGCTCATCAGTTTCTATCCTTCTTGGGTTCTTGGTCTCTTTCAGTTTCTTTCAAATTCACAAACTGGACTTAAGTTTAATAAATTTTCAAATACAGATATATATTTCCCCAAAATTGGTGTAAAAATTAAAGTTTGAGAAATTAAGAAACTGAGATTGTGAAAAAATAAATACCTTCAAAATTTGAAGAACCTTGGAGGCAAAGATCAATATCCTTCACACAATGAAGATTTTGAAGAGGTGTAGAGCTATTTTAGAGAGGGAGAGACAGATAGAGAGTCAATGAGTAAGAGAGTCTTGAGAATCCTAGCGGCACAATGCTCTTCTTCACAGCTTCAGTAGTAATGTCTTGAAAATCTGAGCGCACAAATCTGATATCCTTGCTAGGGTACACCACTCAAGCGGAAAAGCTCAGTCTTGAGGACCATAGCGACTGGCGCTAAGCGTTGCTTCTTAAAACAGCCCTCAAGCTATAAAAACCCTAAACTTTCCTAGTCTTAGTTGCTTAATATTTCTGGAAAATATTAGGCTAATTGCAACAATTACAAGCTAAATCTAATAATAGTTTAAACAATTTTGAGAAAATCATAGGAATTTTGAGAGAGAGGCTTATTAAGAGAGAGATAGTGTTGGAGGATAAAAATTTAGAGAGCCTCGAAAATAGGGAGAGCAAGTGAGAGATCACACTGAGAGAGTAGAGTGAGAGAGCTTACCGGCCTAGGGAGAGCTAGCGGCCTGGTGTTGGTTCCATGGGAATCACAAAGAGTGAAGATGGACAAATATTTGAGTGTGGAGTTTCTTTGAAAAGTATCGAAGAATTGGGTTACTTTTTAATTTTTAATGTGTTTATTTTTCAAGGTGCGGGGTTTTGCTTTTGACTCCCGCCTCTTAGTTATCACAATGTTTTGGTAAAAAATGCAATGATGCAATGCAGTAAAAGACTATATTTTTTGTAGTGGTAGTATACATATGACTTTGATTCGTGTTAAATGGTTGTACACTATTTTCGGATAAGCTTAATTTTAACGAAGTTAAATAATGTTACCCTCCCAAAGAAGATAACTTGAAACAAAACATAAAAAGTATTGAAAAATAAATTTATCACATACTTTATGTCATTCTCTCCCTCGTTCAAAAGGAGGAGAGGATTTTGGAGGCAAAAAGTTACAGGTAAAAAATGACTTAATTCCTAATCTTGGTTTTGGTTTCAGTCCTTATAAAGATGCATGTGAGCAAGATTGTTCTGAATCCAATGATATGAGCTTATGGAGACTAAGCTGAGGGGCTTAAATTAAGGAAGTCAGGGAGGATAGCTTATTCTCATCACCCACTAGATCAAAATAGAGTTTAGTAAATGAACCATGGCATTCTGATAATGCATTTATGCTTATGGGTGTATTAGATGGTCTCATTCAACCATTGAAGATTCTTTTATAGAAGTTTTATTGTAAATATGTTATCAGAATGTTTGCTGTAGCAATAAGAAAACCAAACAAATAAGTGAATAGAAAATAACTTACAGAACTGGTTAATGCAAATAAGAAATCTAGAATTTAAGTCTAAGTCTAACGAATTCACGATATTAACTTAAAATGAATTTGCTCCCTCTATGATGCTTAAGGCGCATAAGAAATCATCTTCCAAGATAAAACAGACTCCATTCTCGCGAAAGAAGTACTACAGTCCCACAAAAACTGGCGAACCAACTTATGTCTTATAATCAAACCGAAAATAATTTGACTAATGACAATGTAAAGAAGAAAGAATGAGAGAGGCTAGTTTTTTTCCAAATAGAGAATGTCCAAAGGTATTTTCCATTAAGTTACACCAACATATTTATAGTCATTGAATGGTTGTACATTTGTGTAATGGTTACCACAACTTGAATGATTGCCTCATTTCATAATGGTTGCCACCAAAATCCACAAAGACAAGATCAAGTGGACATTGTAATAGACAATTTTTCAGTCAACTATAATGGTTTTTGACAAATATATAGTTCATCTTATTCTATTAACTCATGTAGCTACATCAATTGGAGAATTCTAGAATCAAAGCCCATTCTAACTTGAGTTCAATACTGCTCAATCACTGTAACGTCAAAACTATTTTTCCAACAATCCCCCACATGAATGAAAATTAGTTTCCTTTTAGATGTGCATATGAAAATATTGTAAAGACATTAGTTTGATTATAAATGAAGAGTAGCTGCATCAGAAACAATAGCCAAAGACTTTGAACTTTCCCTAGTGAGATTCTATCAGATATACTAGCTAATTAGTGAACTTGATGTCTTTAAAATGTCATCTATTTCTTTAAACCAAGACAATAAAATTCACATAGTTCCCTCTCGGACATAGTTGGTTCTTACATTTGTGTTCATTTTGGTCTTGAATAGCACCTGGTTTCATGAATGTTTTAAAGAATTATGCCTACAAATTCTCGTAGAAGCGGCCCCATTCACACTCATGTAGGTGATTCCATGAAGAGTATCCTACTATACTCCACTTGTATATATACAAGCTAAAGAAATTATTAAAAGCGTAACATATCATATTAATCGCGGCAGATGTGTACTGTCTCATCTTATGAATGGGTAGGAGTAAATATCTCCTCAATGCATACTGAATCACTAACAAAGTTTAGTTGTCCCTTTGAACTTAGATCTTGGGATCTCCACTCAACTATGTTGGGTTGTCATTATGACGACTCTTGATTAGCTATAGGCTTTAAGCTCATTCCCCTTGATAATCTTTCTACTTACTCTCTTATCAAACCTTTAGTTAACGGATACGCTAGTTTATCTTTTGACTTACGTAGTTAATGGAAATAATTCCATTTGAGAGCAATTGTCTAACAGTGTTATGTCTTCGATTATATGCCAAGACTTACTGTTATCGATTTTGTTGTGTGCTCTTCCGATTATCAATTGGCTGTCGTAATGTATACATATTGCAGGCACAGGTTTTTGGCCAATTCGAAACATCTTCTAAGAAATTATGAAGCCATTATGCTTCTTCTGCAGCTTTATCTAACGCTATGAACTCAGATTCTATAGTAGACCTAGGAATACAAGCTTGCTTAGAAGATATCCAAGATACTGTTGTACCTCAAGAGTAAAAATATATCCACCCATGGATTTAGAGTCTTTTGTATCTGATATCTAGTTTGCATCACTATACCCTTCAATTACAACTAAATATCTCGTAATGTGCAACCCAAAGTTTTTTCTATGTTTTAAATACCCTAAAACTCTAATAATGGCCTTCCAATGATAGATCAACAAGATTACTCGTATAATGACTTACTTACAGCATAAGCTATGTCAGGTCAAGTACAGTTCATGACATACATTAAACTACCTATTATACCAGAGTATTCTAATTAGGATACGCTCTCACCAATATTAGGTACTAGATGAAGGTTCACATTCACCGGTGTCTTTACTGGATTAATATTATACTTTTTGAACTTATCAAGTACTTTCTCAATGTAATGTGTTTGAGACAAAATTAATCCATTAGTTGTTCCAGAAATTCCTAGTATCACATCAACAACACACATATCTTTCATTTCAAATCTACTAGTTAAGCTTAGTGGATTTAGTGATGTCTAGATTGCTACTCATTATTAGTATATCATAAATATACAAACATACAATGACATATCCTCTTTGCGTGTTTCTTACATAAACATATTTATCGCACTCATTAATTTTAAAACATTTGACAACATCAAATTGTCAAATTTTTCATGCCATTGTTTTGAAACTTGTTTCAAATCATATAATGATTTGACTAATATACAAACTTTCTTTTCTTGCTCTAGAGCAATGAACCCTTATGGTTGTTTTATACATATTTCTGTTGGAATCACGACGCACGCAGTGAATGTGTTTAGTTTAAAAAATTATCGATCAAAAAGCAATTGCGACGCCGCGGGTTCTAAAAAATATTTTTTTAATGAAAAATAATTTTACAAAGAGAGAAATTATACATCTTCTAATCTATCAAGCGTCATCGCTAACAACAAACTTGAGATTGCACGAACAATAGACTGTTAGGTCCACACCAAGATCTTCCAAACCAATCCTCGAACACACCAGGATGTGTATGGGCATATAGAATAATTCATGAATACTTTTCTGTCTCTAGATGTACTCAAGGCATGAGATTTAGAGATTTAGAGAATTACTTTTTGAGACAGAGCTATGAGAGAGAATTGGAGAATTCATATAGCCTTTGATTAACAATTAATCACACTGCTTCAATGAGGCCAATAGAATTATATATATATATGTATTCTAAGTTAAGGCTCATTAAGTTTTAGGGTTTATGTAAAATAATAAATTATTTACAAATGTGCCACTGTAATCTGTGCCATAATATAGTGCCCCGAGGCACTGCAGTATGCCGTGAACTATTGTAGTGTTGTGAGGCACTACAGAGTCCTACGCACCATTGTGTGTCGTATGACACTACAGTGTGTTGCGTGCCACTATAGTGCCATGTGGTATTATAGTGTGTCATGTCAATCCTTGATTCAAAAAATAGTGATTCACATGTGGCGGCCAACATGCCACGTGGTAATTTTTTCAAATTTATTATTCATTTTAATCAGATAAATATCTAGCTACCAGCTAATTCAAAATTAACTTATCTGATCACGCCTCTCAACTAACTTATCTGTTAATTCAAAATTAACAGATTCATTAATTCAAATTCAAATTTTTATCTCATAATAATTTAATATTATTTAATTTCATAAATCAAATATACTGTCTCACTTATCGATTAATACAAAACTAATCGATATAGTTATTTATTTATAATTTCCGAAAATTACAATAAATAATTTAATTAATTAATTTCACATATTTATCTCATAATTATATACATGCCCCAGAAATTCAATTTCTTTTGTAAGCTAGTCTTTTTCTTATGTCCTAAAACATTCACACCCTAGATTATGTAGTATAGAGGTGGCTCGAGTATTATTGACCCATAATTCTAAGCTCTAATAAACTAGATTATTAATTAAACTTTTTAATTCAATAATCTTATTTATTAATTTCATTATTACTCCACTATAAATATGGAATTCCACTCTTAGTGAGTACAGAATATATTTACAGATTAATCTCATATAGTCTATTGATATAATCACTTCATATATAAACGGTAAGTTAATAAATATATTAATCCACATCGGACTTGTCCAATATAATCTAATTATATAAAGTATCTTCACTAAGATGTCTATCTACATCAGTGATACTGATCTAGATCACCTGGCGTTCAAATTTCTTAGCGTATCGTACTAGCAACCATTTTTAAAGGTTTCAAACTTTAATATGTTACAGACTATTTTATTCAATATCTATGATCTTAATCCTCTCATACTAATACAAGATCATTGTCTCATTAATGAATATGGAATTTTCAGATATTTATACAAATTATTCAATAATAGTTCTAAAAAGACAATTATAAGAAAAATATATTTTTATTAATTTTAAATTAAAATATCTTTACACATGCTTTGAGGGCACTATCTCCAACAATTTCTTCATCCAAGTCGCCATTTAAGAAAGTTGTTTTAACATCCATTTGATGAATCTCAAGTCCATGCAATGATGTTATAGTAATAAGCAAATGAATGGATGTGATTCTTGCAACCGACGAATATGTATCAAAATAATCTAGCCCTTCTCTTTTCTTGTAGCATTTAGCGATAAGTCGTGCTTTATATTTATCTATTGATCCATCTAATTTCAATTTTTTTTAAAGATCTACTTACACCATAATGGTTTATTTCTGGCTGGAAGATCAACCAATTCCCATGTGTGATTTTGCATAAAGGATTCAATTTGACTATTAACAGCTTCTTTCCAATATAAAGCTTTAAGAGAAAACATGGACTCTTTGAAAGTCTGTGATTCATTTTCCAACAAATATGTTATATGGCATGTTATATGGAGTTATATTCTCAAAGAATGCAGCATTCCTTGATTCTATTATTGTATTAACATGCATGTCACGAATCTCAGATTTATACATAAGGAATCGATATACACTACTATTGTTAGCATAACCAATAAACATACAGTCAATGGTTTTAGGCCCTATCTTAACCTTTTTAGGTTTAGGAACAACCACATTTTCCAAATACCCCAACACTTTTAGGTATTTAAAGGTAGGCATTCTACCTTTCCATAACTCATAGGGTATTTTATGTGTTTTCTTGTGAGTTATTCTAATAAGAATATAATTGGTAGAAAGTAAAGCTTCCCACAAGTTCTAAGGTAACCCAGAACTAATCAACACAAAATTCATCATTTCATTTAGTGTTCTATTTTTATGTTTAGCAACATCATTCGATTGAGGTGATTAAGGAGCAGTAGTTTCATAAATGATTTCATGTTGTGAACAAAATTATTCAAAAAATGAATCATATTCACCACCTCTATCACTTCTTCTCACATTTATGTTTTTGCTAAGTTGATTCTCAACTTCATTCTTGTAGTGTCGAAACACTTCAATTGCCTCATCTTTGCTTCTTAGCAAATACACATAACAAAATCATCTAAAAATGTGATGAAATAATTTTTATCACCTCTAATTTGTACAAACTTTAAATCATAAATGTCAAAGTGAATTAACCCTAGAGGCTCAGTACACCTCTTGACAGTATGTAAAGGTGCTCTTGTCATCTTTTATTCCACACAAATCTCACATTTATGATTGGCATCAATTTTGAAACTAGGTAAAAGATTCATAGTCTCCTCAAAGTATTAAAGTTCACATGTCCTAATCTAGCATGCCATAAATTAGAAGACTCAAGCAAGTAAGTAAAAGAACATTTATTATTACTAATAGAAAATTGTGATACAACAGTCATAACATTCATCTTAAAAAGCCCATCACGCAAATAACCCTTTTCCCACCTAAACATCATTTTTAGAAAGTACAAATTTATCAGAGACAAACACCAATTTAAAGTCATTTTTGCTAAGTAACAATCCAAACACTAAATTCTTGCAAATGTTAGGCACATGAAGCACATCATTGAGGGTAAGCTCCTTGCCCAATGTCATTTTCAAAATAACTTTTCTTTTCGCTTTTTCATTAGAAGTAGAAAAGTTCCCCAAGAACAGTTGTTCTCCATTTCCCACTGGTGTGTAAATAATGAACATTCATTTATTTGGACAAATGTGACGAGTAGCTCCAGTGTCCACCCTACCATTCTTTAAGGTTCCCTAGTAAATTACATTCGGGGACAACCGCAACAAGATTTAGGTCTTCAACGCCATCACATAGCTTCTCCATTTCGGTTACATTAGCTTGAGCATTCTTCCTTTTAAAGTTCTTGGGCTTTCGACAATCCTTAAAGAGACGTCCTTATATACCATAATTGTAGCATTTGCCTTTGAACGTCTTGGCATTATTCTATCCTTTAGTTGGACCATCACCAGAATGCTTCCTCTTTTTATTGATCTTTGATTCTTTTTCCATGATGTTAGCCTTAGAAACCATAGGGTGGCTACCACTCTTTTTCTCAAATAGTCTATTATCCTCTTCCATCCTTAAACGAAATATAAGCTCTTCAGGTGTCATCTCTTTACGTTTATGTTTGAGATAATTCTTAAAATCTTTCTAAGATGGAGATAGTTTTTCAATAATTGCAGCTACTTGGAAAGATCCACTGAGAGATATACCCTCAACATGAATATCATGAAGAATAACTTGAAGTTCTTGTACTTGACTAATAACAGTCTTTGAATCGAGCGTATCAAATTTCAAAAATCTACCGACTATTTATTTCTCCATATCGGCATTTTCGGTTTTGTATTTCTTGTCCAAAGACTCAACATAGACATTTTGTACTGTCTATCGAGCAATATATATTATATAATATATTGTCAAGTCCATTAAAGATATAATTTCTACACAAAAAGTTGGCATATTTTCATGCATCTAAAGCAGCCACTTTCTCTTTATCAGTTTTTTCTACTGATAAAACAAGTGCTTCTTCTTTAAGAAACTTAGCCAAGTTCAATTTCATAAGATAAAACAGCATTTTTATTGTCAACGTTTAAAATCTGAACCATTGAATTTTGCAGGCTTTTCCCCATAATTTATATTGCCAATACCCATATTAGGAATGGTGTTACTAGATGATGTCATTTTCTGTTACAAAAACAGAAAACCTTGCCAATCAAAACAATGAATTGATAGCTCAGATTAATGAATAAAAAGAAACACTCATGTGCTAAATGAAATAAATCAACTCTACATAGGCTTGAAAATTAGAAAAAATCAAAACCAAAATCTATTAAAGCTCTTTACGTAATATGTCAAGGAATCAAGCCACAGAAAGCAAAGTTTTAGGATGAAGTATATGAGGATAACAGAAACAATAATAAAACGGTTCATCCAAAAGAATGTAAAACAGTATAATAGCTGCACAGTCTCAACAAGAAACTTTATACTGTGTAAACGAATTTCAACAGTGAAACTTAATAACACCCAAAAACATATCACAAAAAAGAATGTGCACTACACAATTTACTTTATTATTATAATAATTTTTTTAAACCAATTCTGTAGCACTATTAAGTGTGAACAAGAAAATTAAAAAAAATATGGACTTTTAATTTAAAAGTAGAAAAATATGGTATAGGCAGTAAGATCAATTCCCAATAGAAAGCACAATACACCTTTTAAGTTAAGAAATGGAATTTCAATTCCAATCGGCAAAGTCAAGTGGCACAATTATTATCATTTTTAAGGAATCAGTGAAAACAAACCATTTAAATCACTAAAAATATACGACCAGAAAATTGCTTGTGACCGATTTCTGAAAAGAATAACATAAACACTTTGAAAACAGAATTGAATAAAATTTAATTAAAACACAATAGAGTGAACAAACTCAAAGTAGAAAATTCATGTTAAGATTGTTGTAAATGTTATCGGATTGTTCACTATAGCAATAAGAAAATCAAACAAATAAGTGAGCAGAAAATAACTTACAGAACTGGTTAACGTAAATGAGAAATTTAGAATGTAAGTCTAAGTCCAACGAATTCACGATATCTCCTTAAGATAAATTTACTCTTTCTACGATCCTTAAGACGCATAAGCAATCGACTCCGAAGATAAAACAGACTTCATTTTCGCGGAAGAAACACTACACTCACACAAGAACCGGTGAACCAACTTATGTCTTATAATCAAAATGAAAGTAATTTGACTAATGACAATGCAAAGAAGAAAGAATGAGAGAGATTAATTTTTTCCAAATAGAGAATATCCAAAGGTGTTTCTATTCACTTACACCAACATATTTATAGTCATTGAATGGTTCTCCCTTTTCGTAATGGATATCACAATTTGAATGATTGTCCCATTTCATAATGATTATCACCAAAAGCTACAAAGACAAGATCAAGTGGACACGTAATAGATAACTTATCATTCAACTATAATGGTTTTTGACAAATACATAGTTCATATTATTCTATCAACAGAGAGTAATCACGTAACTACATCAATTTGAGAATTTTAGAATCTAAACTCATTCTAACTTGAGTTTAGAATTGTTCAGTTACTTCAATGTCAAAATCATTTTTCCAACAAGTTTCACATATGAATTCATGTTTTCAATCCCTTTGTCATACATGTCAAATGAAATGTAATAAGTGATCGATAATCTTCTGCGATGAATGGATGAACATCCTGAAGGTGGATGATAAGGGCACTACATCCCTGTATGGTGTGTGTAGATGTGGCTAATCTTCTGCGAAGGGGAATGAAAGTAAGGATGGAACAGAGAGGGACCCATCCAGCTGATTTTCAATACGATGTCTCCCTGTTGTCTCGGTCAAAAAAGGAAAGATTATAATGAGGTCTTAGAGAATCAAATACGGGTGGCAGCTGTCACTCTCCATATGGTTCTTGGCTCAAAGTAGGGGAGGCTGGGGGTTGAATGAAAAGCATTCAAACTCAAGCCACCGGAGCTATCCGAGTCCTCAGACAATGAAGACATGGCTTAACCGTCATCTCAATTTTGCTTGGAAATTACTCTGGTGGGAAAGACAGAGTAACCACTAGAATATGAAAATAATCCAAGGAAGGGAGTACAGACTGAAGGGAGTACCGATTGAAAGGAATCAAATCACATTGTTCGTTTGAAGGAGACACATGTGACAGGGGACGTCATGAAAAACTTAGGAACGGTAATCGTTCGGACATCCAAAGTTCAAGCAACAACAATAATTTAGCATTGGTGACTTCAAGGATGGAGAGGTGGGGAATAACGACAAAAACTCCATGCACGTGATAATTCATGCTCAGGGGCCTAGGAAGGAGAGACAACTTATTCAAATAGGCTGGATCCACAGGGTGATCGGCTGGGGAAGGAGGCCCCAAATCACTCACTACAAGTTTTGAATGACGAGGAAGATAGGAGCATTAATATTCAGCTGAACTCTTCAAGTCTTGGAGTGATAGAGGAGGCCTCATGTCTTTTTATAGAGGTGGAAGTTAATTCTTCCTTGCGTGATATTTTTGAAACTATGAAGCCAATTGGACATACAACAGAGAAAGAGGGAGGCTGAACAACAGTATCGGGGGCTAGCGCTCCTATGGAAATTAAATATTTAGGCCCTACTTTTTATATAAACGTTAATCAAGCAGCCCTCAAGGTTCGATTTAAAAGGCATAAGTATATTTTTTTATCTGGGTGGATCATCCCTCGTAGCGAGTTTTGAGAAGCGGACTCTCTATGGGCCATAAGTATTTTAAGCTGGAATGCCCTAGATATGGGGAATCCTCAAGCATTCATAACCCTATATCGGGTTGTACGGAGTAAAAACCCCCGGTTGGTTTTTATTCCTGAAACAAAGATTAATTCTGAATATGTGAAAGTTTTTATATAAAAAATGTGTTTACATTGAGCTTCTATATTTAGTAAGGAAGATCAGGAGGGCTAGCGCTACTATGGAATTGAAAGATTTCAGTTTTGATTTCTTCCTTCTCTAAGGGCCACATTGACGCGCTTGCTTCTTTTGATGTTGTTGATAAATGGAGATTGCTTCTATGGAAACTTGTTGCACGCTTTAAGGGAGCAATCTAGGGACTCTTTTGTAGGCTTAGGTAGTCGTCCTCAACTCCTTGGTTGATAACGGGAGACTTCAACGTGGTGTGGGACTATTCTGAAAAGCTTGGGACAAATGCTACAAGGTAATCATAGATGTCACCATTTAGCGAGGCGGTGAAGGGATTGCTCCATCATGAATCTGGGCTTTTGGGCCCAAAGTTTTCATGGTTGGATAAAAATTTTGTCATGTAGAGACTTAATCAAGAATTAATGATAAAAGATTGGTGCGGGATCATCTCGTGGGATTGACTGGAAGTTCAGGGTTTCTTTTCCTCTAACCATAAATTGACCATATCGCATCTAGAAACCGAGCCTAATAGTCCATCAATAAGTGTTAAACACATCTTTGAGGATCATCGGGCCTATTATCAAATGTAAATCTTTGTTTGGGGGGAGGGGTGGCGCGCCTAGGGAAATTAAATATTTACGTTTCTATTTCTTCCTCCTTCGTCAACATCTACTTTTTTGTCAAAACGTTAATCGAAAAACCCTCAAGGTTCGATTTAAAAAGAATAAGTATATTTTTTATCTGGGTGGATCATCCCTCGTAGCAAGTTTTGAGGAGAAGACTCTCTGTGGGCCATAAGTATTTTAAGTTGGAATACCCTAGATATAGGGAATCCTCAAGCATTCATAACCTTATATCGGGTTGTACGGAGCAAAAACCCCTGGTTGGTTTTTATTCCTAAAACAATGATTAGATCTGAATACGTGAAAGTTCTTATATGAAAATCGTGTTTACATTGAGCTTCTGCAGTTGGTAAGGAAGGTCAGGAGGGCTAGCGCTACTATGGAATCAAAGATTTCAGTTTTGAATTCTTCCTTCTCTAAAATCCACATTGACGCATTTGTTTCTTTGATGTTGTTGATAAATGGAGATTGCTTCTATGGCAACTTGTTGCACACTTTAAGGGATCAATCTAGGAGACTCCTTTGTAGGCTTAGGAAGTCATCTTCAGCTCCTTGGTTGATAACGAGAGACTTCAATGTGGTCTGGGACTATTCTGAAATGTTTGGGACAAATGCTATATGGGAATCATAGATGTCACCATTTAGCGAGGCGGTGAGGGGATTGCTCCATCATGAATCTAGTTTGGCCCAAAGTTTTCATGGATGGATAAAAGATTTGATGGAAATTTTGTCATGGAGAGACTTAATCAGGAATTAATGATAAAGGATTGGCGCGGGATCATCTTGTCGGATTGACTGGAAGTTCAGGGTTTCTTTTCCTCTAACCATAAATGGACCATATCGCATCTAGAGACCGAGCCTATAGACCATCAATAAGTGATAAACACGAATTTACCTTTGAGGAAAATTGGGCCTAATACCCAATGTAAATCTTTGTTGCGGTATCCAACTCCCCTTTGGTCAGATTCACTTCTTTAAAATGTAATGAGGCAGCTCATCGTCTTGCTCGTTTCAACTTACTGTGGGAAGATAGTCTTAGTTATAGGAATTCTACTCCTCCAATTTTAGCTTATTTAGTTGTTTTCAGTTCTTGTAACTTTTTACTAGTATATGAAAAATATAAAACTCATTCCAAGCAAGCTCTAACGGTTTGCACGTGGATAGAAAATGTTTTGCTCTAGGGCTTGCTCAAATGAAAATGAATAATGAGAAGAAATAATGGACCTAGGAAATAAAGAGTTTTGGGTGTTACTTTGGAGAGAGAAAAATAATTGAGACATTTCATTTGACTGGTCAAAACTGCAAGTGTGTTGCGCTTGATAGAAAAATGTGAGTCATGATTTTTTCTAGTACATTTTTTGTCATGTCTGATTTCTTCTAATGCTCCTTTGAAAATTAAATATTTAAGTTTTTTATTTCTTCCTCCTTCGTTAACATCTACTTTTTTGTCAAAACGTTAATCAAGAAGCCCTCAAGGTTCGATTTAAAAAGCATAAGTATATTTTTTATCTGGGTGGATCATCCTTCGTAGCGAGTTTTGAAGAACGGACTCTCTGTGGGCCATAAGTATTATAAATCGGAATATTCAAGATATGGGGAATCCTCAAGTATTCATAACCCTATATCAGGTTGTACGGAGCAAAAACCCCTGGTTGGTTTTAATTCCTGAAACAATGATCAATTATGAATATGTGAAAGTTCCTATATGAAAATTGAGCTTACATTGAGCTCCTGCAGTTAGTAAGGATGGTCAGGAGGGCTAGCGCTACTATGAAATTCAAAGATTTCAGTTTGATTTCTTCCTTCTCTAAGGGCCACATTGATGCGCTTGTTTCTTTTGATGTTGTTGATAAATGGAGATTACTTTTATGGCAACTTGTTTGGTTAGGTCGATAATTTGAGTAAAAACCGAATCAAACCGAAAGTCACGGTTCGGCCCTACCTCGAACCGAACCGAAAGTCACGGTTCGGCCCTACCTCGAATCGAACCGAACTGTGAGTTACGGTTCGGTTCGGTCCATATTTATGTACATAGTTTTTTAAGTGTACTTTCATTCTTAAACCTGAAATTTTCATGCCCAACCACCTAAAAAAAGCATCAAATTTATCACAAATCATACTAGGCAACATATAAACATAACAAGATTTAAACATAAAATAAGAAGTAAGATAGATTGTCCTATTTTAAACATAAACAACATTGTTCTATTTAAATATAACAACATGATAAGAAAAAGATAAAGTTCTTCATTCTTCAATCTCCACCACCAATATCACATCGTCGCCGTAGTAATCCCAGCCTTGCAACACTCTGTTAAAAAAGCATGAAAAAAATATAAACTTGTAGAATTCCAAATATTTTGTAAAAATAGAATGTAGTGTAAGGACTAAGTTGAAAGTTACTTTCACCAACTTCAACACATTCTTGAATTGTCTCGTTGAGGTTAATAATATTCACCAGTTTACTCATGATCCAATTTTTTGCATATTTTGGAGCCAATGAACTGTGGATTGGATCCACTATACGACCACTAGTACTGAAGGCTGAATCAGATGCAATTGTAGATATAGGAATTGCCAAAACATCTCTAGCTATAAGGCTAAGAATCTCATATTTTGAAGAGTTTACCCTCCACCAATTAAGAATATCCAAACTCTTATCTCGTTTTAAACAAGGCTCTAACAAGTATCTTTCAATCTCATTCTTAACCTCCAAATTATCTTCCTCAAGCATGGCCATATCAAATCCAGCATTACTATTAAATGGTTCAGGAATTCCATCATCATTTCCAACTTCAGTTTCAACTGACTGTGATGATTGTCCAACATGTTGCATGTCTTCTTGCAAATTAATCTTAAATTTAGCTTTGTACTCCTCATACAACCTCTCCAAAGTACACACTAGTTTGTTTTTCATATCAGCGGCAACATCACACTCATACAAAACTTCACCATAATATTGGACATGTGGATCAAGAACAACAGCAACAATCAACATATAGTTTACCTTTTTAAAGCCTCCCCAATATTTGTCACATTTGGCTCTCATGCAACTTGCCATTTTTTTCAAAAGAAAATTGTTTGATTTGGAATAAGTTCAAACAATGCTTTCTATCAAACAAACCTCATTAAAATGCCTATTCACCGTAACATTTAAAGAACTAGAAATGCTCAAGGTTGCCTCATAAAAAACTTTCAAAAACTTGATACACATACGAGCATTATCCCAATCCTCATCCAGTGGAGGACCAAGTTTCTTCTCATCTCCATGAAGCTCCATCAAATAATGTGCATCTTGCTCTCCAAGCCTCTCAAATGCCTTTTGATACTTTTCAGCTGCCTCTAACATCAAATAAGTGGAATTCCATCTAGTAGAAACATCAAGAGAGACTATACTACTTGTCGTTATTCGAATGATTGAGTCATTGAGGTCCTTCAAAGAATCACACACAATGAGGTTAAGAATATGTGCGCAACATCTAACATGCATAAACCTGTCATCCAACACATGCCCACCCCAACTTCTAATCGTCTTTCTCAAATAATTGATTGCACCATCATTGGCGCTTGAATTATCAACCGTGATCGTGAAAACCCTTTCAATACCCCAATCAAGCAAACAATTCTCAACAGCCATACCAATTGTCTCCCTCTTATGATTAGCAATTGGGTAAAAGTTAATAATTCCTTTATGTAATTTTCAATCATTTTCAATAAAGTGTGCAGTGATTACCATGTAACTAAGATTTTGCACCAATGTCCAAGTATTAGTGGTGAGACATAACCTCTGATTCTTACTTGTAAAAATCTTTTTCAAATTTTCTTTCTCCCACAAAAAAACTTTAAAGCAATCTCTAGCAACAATTATCTTAGAGGGAATAATAAACCTAGGTTGCATCATCTGACAAAACTCACGAAACCTTTCACCCTCTACCACCTTAAAGGATAGTTCATTCTTAATGATCATTCTAGCAAGCAACAACTTACATTTCTCAGCATTAAAAGTCGTACTAGAGAGTGTACATGTATTTTTACTTGCTCCCACTAGTTGTGTTGGTAGTAGCAAAAACTAACATTTTTTACTTTGAGTCAACAAATCTAGTAGGGTTCTTCTTACATCTCTTCAAGTGAGTCCATAAACTAGAAGTACCATTAGCACTAATACATGATAACACACAGTTGCAATGGTTACAAACAACTTTCTCATCATCAGAATCACCAGTTTCAATTCTAGAAAAATCATTACAAACATCAGAAGGCTCTCGGTTAGATTTTCTCTTACCTAAATTATGCTTTGGAGGTTTTAAGTCTTTAACTCCATCATTTTCAATAACTTCCGCATCAGCATTTGACATATGGCAATTGAATGAGATAAATGAAATAACAAGAAACTATTAGTAGGACAAAAGAGAGA
The DNA here is from genome assembly GCA_003255025.1 of Datisca glomerata. NCBI lineage: Eukaryota > Viridiplantae > Streptophyta > Magnoliopsida > Cucurbitales > Datiscaceae > Datisca > Datisca glomerata. Next base: position 426,306 of record QANY01013476.1, read on the forward strand.
CACGAATCTAAAACACAAAATTCAGAACAAAAATGTATAATATAGAAGTTCGGTAACAAAACAAACATAAATCATAATACAGTACAAATCATAATACAGTCCATAATACATATTACGAATCTATGATTGAGCAGTATACAGAACAAAAAATTCAGAACAAAATTGAGAACAAAAAATTCATAAAACGTAAAATTCAGAACAAAAATTCATTATACAGAAGTTCTGTAACAGAACAAACATAAATCGTAATACAGTACAGTCAAACACAGATTTGAAAGTAAAAAATATGAGCAACAGTTCAAACACAGATCTGAAAGTAACTAATCTATAGTTAAGCACTACAAATCTAAACTTAAATCAAACATAAATCAGAGAACACAGAGATGAGAGAAGGGTGAAATTCGTGAAGGATTACGTGGAGAGCTTTAGGGATTTAGTAGACAAATCAGAGTCTCGAACCAAAACCCTTAAAACTTTAGAGTCTCAAACTCGAGAGAAATCAAAGATTCAGATAAATCGTGTGAGAGAAATCATGAAGAAGGAGACTCAAAGTCTTAGACAAAAAACCCTAAAATTCATAAATGAGATCAGAGATTGAGATAATACTTATGAGAGAAATCGTGAAGAAGGAGACTCACTGATTTTGAATCTCAGCAAAAAAACCCTAAAAATTCAGAGATGAGGCATTGAGGAAGAGAGAAAATCACGAAGGTGAAGTGAGGTAGGCAAGTCGTGTAAGTGGAAAATGAGCAAACAACACTAGGCTTTAAAACGATGTCATTTTGCATAGGGATATTCAGTTTGGTTCGGTTCAGTTCAGTTCAAAAATATATGTTTTTCAAATTGAACCGACTATTTTTTGTCTGGTTCGGTTGGTTCGATACCAAAATTTTCACTCCTAGTTTCAGTCGATATCCTTCACCTAAACTCAATATTTCGAAGGTATAAACAACTCTATGATTTGCATTCCTTAATCTTATAATTGATTATTTCTTACACAATTGGTTAAATGAAAGGTTCATGGTAATGTCTATTTATAGAGTATGTGGACTATCAAAAGTTAATCGCACACTAATTGGATTCTAAACTTACAACGAAGTTCGTTGAATAATATTTGGTTCATTGAATGGCTTTGGTTACACATTCGAAAGGTCAGAGGGCTAACGCTCCTATGAAAATTAAATATTAAAGTTTTTATTTCTTCATTCTCTCAGGGCTACATTAACGCGTTTGTTTCTTTCGATGTTGTTAATAAATGGAGATTGCTTCTGTAGGGGAGAAAAAACATCCGAACTAAAACTCACTCAATAATATTTCTGAAAAAAGCCTCATACTCCCATTTCTCAAGTAGGACCCATATTAAGTCAAAACTGAGGACTCCTCCGTGACCAAAGTTTACCATGATGACTGAGGCACCCTCCACGACCAGATCGATGGACATGACCCCACTTATACTTACACTACCGAGGTTACACGGATGACGAGGTAATGTCATACCTAGGATCGTGGCTACTCAAGATAGCAGATATCATTTTCCCGACACGATAAGATATAATAATCAGTCATACAAGGAAAGAATAGGCACACATCAATTCTATCAGGTAATCTCAATGGTTGTTAAAGATGATAAAATAATAACCAAAATATCCTGATCAGAGAATATTCTCTATGAATATCTTCATTCCTTATCTATAATAAGGAAGAAGATACACGAAACTTGGACGTTTGACTGATATAGAAATCATTATTAATATATGATGATCCTCATTAAACAATAAGTAATTCTCCATATTGCTATTATTATTTTAAACACTCTACAGATTTGATCGTCGGAGTGCACTAGGTGGGCCACCCACGGTGCCTACTACTTCACGAACATTCTTGATTTTTGTAGATCCTTGGACAAATCACCGAGCGACGCATAGCAGACTCCTCGACAGTTGATGAGGGCATGTTTTTTGCATCAACAGTTTGACGTCATCTGTGAAGATGTAGATCTCCTTTTCTCAAAATTGATCAAAAAATTCAATCTACCGCCACGAACGTCTCGACAATGGAGAAACGATCCAAAACGGCTTAAAGAATCATGAAGGAGATGAATATTGGGATTAGTGTATCATCGTTATTGCCCCGAAGAACCGCTGCTGACTCCATCGTTGCCGTTGAGCAACGATGTTGTCGCCTGAAGTCTCGAACCGCGAAGCTGCCACCATCGTCGAAAAGCCTCACCAAAATGTCTTGAACCGTCGCGGAGCCTCCATCATAGTCACCACGGCCGCATAGTCCACCGCCGAACACACCCGCGGCTTCATCGCGTCAGTCCTTTCCAAGCCAACAACCGTAGTGAAAGCCGAGGCGGAATCTCCTCCATTGCCGAACTTTAAATCTTAGATCTACGTCAAATGAAAAAAATTCAGACTCCAAGACCCCCACGATAATAATCAGACTGAAATTCACGACGATTTAAGCCATCCCCGGCAGACAACGGTCGCCAGAATCTGTCTCACGCGCCGTACGGGCTGGCGCCGGCAACCACCACCATTACCGAACCTCAAAGCTTAGATCTACTAGAAAAGACGCCATTCTAGTCTCCAAGGCACCTATCAAAGCATTTAGATGAGGAATTCTGGTATTTTCAAGCCATCCCCGACAGGAAACGATCGCCGGAATCATCTTCTTTCGTCACACGCACCTTCACCTGCGGCAGCTGCTCATCCTCTACCCGCTTTCAGTTTCACGCGTTGACTTACCGGCTATTCCTCACGGAGCCCAATTGATCTCCAGCCCACATCCAAGTGAGGGGCTGCTTCAGTGGCCCAAGTGAGGGCTCACGAAGAGCCAATGTCAGGCCCATGACGGGAGCCCACGAAACCTCCAGCCAGCACCACCCATGACCGACCCGGCTTCGACCCGCACGCGACCCACGAGTCCCAAGATTTGTGTAGGCCTTAGTCCCTCAATTGGCCCAAGTCTTGTAAGCCCCGTGCCCGGCCCTTTCCTCTGCACAGGCCGCAATGCTTCAAATGCCCCGTCACAGGCCCGCACTTGTCCTTTTCCAGATGGCCTGCATCAACTCCTCAAAGCAAATATTTTTCAAGTTTTGAATGAACAAAAACGCCAGAGTAAATAAATATAAATTCAAAGGAATATTTATTTATGCACAATAATTATTATTATTTTTAAACAATTTATTCACTTATTATTTATTTTAATTACAAAATTATCCTTAATTAATTTACACTATTTGATGTGCTATTAATGTCATGAGAATAATGCAATTATTTGTATCAATATTATTTAATATCTCGGACATGAGTAAGCTTCAAGATTTGGACACGGATCACACATCTCCGATCAACATCATTCTAAATTTGTTATTCCCTTAAAATCGTGAGTAACATCAATGATCTCTATTAAAATTTTAAGAAAAATAATACAATAAATATTATTTAGCATCTTGGATAGAAGCTTCAAGATTCGAACGCAGACCACAAGCTCGGATATGTATTATTTTAGATTTTTATTCTCTCAAAATAAAGAGTCACATCGACGATCTCCATTAATTTTATGAGGTATGTTATTTATTTTTTATGCTCAAATTTACTATTTATTTCTAGAATATTTTTTAGAGCACTTTAATTCAATATTGTATTAAGCATGAGCTTATTACAAGCAACAAGATCCTAGGGCATAATAAAAAGTATGAAAATCTCTGAATTATATTACTACGACGCCTCAACACGAGGTCTATGAATCGCTAGGGCCCACCAGGTAAGAGATAAGAAGCTAGAAATAGAAGTACGATGCAAATCCCCTAGGGATATATAAGTGCTGTTAAAACAGAAAAAATGCTCCCACGAGAGAGCAAGTATGATGTCAAAGACCCGAGAGGTCATAAATTACGCAAATGCTCCAACGAGAGAGCAAGTATGATTATCAAGACTCGAGAGGTCACAGATTACGTAGATGCTCTCACGAGAGAGCAATCTTAATTATCAAAAACCCGAGAGGTCACAGATTACGCAAATGCTCCCACAAGTGAGCAAACATAATTACCAAGATCCGAGAAGTCATAAATTACGCAGATGCTCCCCCGAGAGAGCAATCTTAATTATCAAGATCCGAGATGTCGTTAGTGCTCCCATGAAAGAGCAAGCATAATTACCAAGATTCGAGAGGTCAAAGATTATACAAAAGCTCCAGAAGATATCAAACGTGATTAAGATCCGAGAGATTACAAATTATGAAAACGCTCCTATGAGAGAGCGTGCCTAATTATCAAGACCCAAAGAGGTCACACATTACGCAAATACTCCTATGAGAGACATCAAGTAAGACCTGAGTGGTCATAGGTTACATAAACGTTCACGCTCCCACGAGAAAGCAAGCATAATTATCGAGACCTGAGAGGTCCACTACCCAGACTACTTGGCCAAAAAGGTAAAGGTAAAGATGAAGAATGGAAAGCGAAAGTCCTGTATAGGGTTCAATGACCCGAATAAGGCATGCTCAAATGACAACTTCCTTATTCCAATTGATGGACGCTACAACGGGACACGAGATGCTCAGTCTCATAGATGTCTTCTCCGGGTACAATCAGATACTCATGTATCCATCAGACCTAAAGAAGAGGACCTTTATGACTGAGAGGAAGACTTATTGCTACAAAGTCATGTTGTTTGGACTGAAGAATGCATGGATCACCTACCAGTGCTTAGTCTACAAAATGTTCCAAGAATACATGCGAAAGACGGTGGAAGCGCTCAGATAGTTCGACATAAGATACGAACCTCAAACAACAATCAAGGCTCAAGCACTCACTGAATTTATGGTAGAGATGATGCCACCCCAAGAGAAAGAGGACTCAAGCCATACAGAATATGTCACGCAAGATGACACGATGGATAGAGGCACGGCGAGAGAACCTTCAGACATGGAAGGACCGCTCAATGTGAATGGTTCGGCAAACGCATGAGGAAACAAAGTTGGACTGATTCTCAAAGCATCAGAGAAGACCATAACTGAAAAGGCGATGCGCTTTACATTTAGGACATCAAACAATGAAGCCAAATATGAAGTTTTGATAGCATGTCAACGAAGATTCTCAAGCTAGACACAAGGATGTAGGCAAATCATATCAAAGTTCTAAGATTGAAGGAAGGATTCAAAGAATGCTCCGTAGAGTAACTATCCCGAGCAGATACAATGCTTGGATGAAAGACGTCGATAAAGGTCATGACCATCGAGGCCTCCTACTCACTAGAGATTACTAGAAGAAAGGACCTTATATAGGGAAAATGACCACGAAAGTATCTCGTTGCACCCGAGCACACGAGATGAGCAGACGAAAGACCTCAACCAAGGCGACGGCCTGACAAGGCCTCCTGATCACTAAGGTGATCCAGATAAAGACCTTACATAGGGCAAAATGACCACAAAAGTATCTCGTGGCACCCAAGCACACGAGATGATCGGACGAAAGACCTCAACCAAGGCGACAGCCTAACGAGGCCTCCTGATTACTAAGGATGATCCGGAGAAAGACCCTACACAGGGCAAAAGGACCTCGGAAGTATCTCGTGGCACTTGAGGTCAAAGAACCCTTAGACGAAAGATCTCATCCAGGGCGATGGCCTAACGAGGCATCCTTATCACATAAGATGATCTAAAAAAAGACCCTCAAATATTAAAAAGAACTCATCCAAGGCGACGGCCTAACAAGGCATCCTTATCACATAAGATGATTGGAAAAAAAAACCCTACCTAGGGCAAAAGATCACGATAATATTTTGTGGCACGTAAGTACACGAGATGCTCAGATGAAGTACTTTGATAATGGTCACAGCCGCCAAGACCTCATAACTTACCTAAGACTAATAGGAGAAAAGACAATCCATAGGGTATAAGAACCACGGTAGTCCCCATGATACCTGAAGTTACACAAATGACTACGACCATCACTCAGATGACTGTGAGATCCGAAGTCATATAGATGACTACGACCGTCACTCAGATAACTATGAGATCTGAAGTCACATAGATGACTACGTCATTCACTCAAATGATTATGAGATCCGAAGTCACGCAGATGATTATGATACTCTAAATCACACAAATGACTATGATACTCCAAGTCACACATATGCTAAGGTACACAAAGTCACTCATATGACTATATTGGATCCAAAGACACGCAGATGATTATAACACCCAACGTCACCTAGATGACTATGAGACTCCAAGTCACACAGATGGCTAAGTACCCCTAGTCATACAGATGATAAGCACTCTATATCATCCATATGACTATATTACTCTATCCCACATAGATGATTAGGGTATTTGAAGTTACCTAGATGACTATGGTACCCAGAATCACAATTATGAAAATGACACCCAAGTCACATTGATGTCTATGGTCTCAAGATTAGCCAAAATCTCAAAAATCACAAAGGATCTTGGTACTCTACTAAAGATGACTCCAAAGGACCTCACCATCAAGGACTCGTTAAACACGATTTGAGCAAACGAGGCAAAGAGGGCTCCAAAACCTTCCGCTAGAAAGTGAAAGCATTGATGAATTACATGAGCAAGCACATAAGCACAGAGAGATGCAACGACAAGCTTAGAAGAACAAGCAATTCATTTCAAATGAAGAACGTCAACAAAGCCAAATACAAACCCACCACTTGATGGGATACATTTGGTCGATACTCTGAGGGCATAGAAGTTCAAGACCTTCAATAACTCAAAAATATTTTCAAACTCATGGCACGATGATGGGGACATCATTACATAGATACTCAAAAGTCATTTGTTCTCCAAGAGAATAACCACTCAATTTTCTTTAAGGTTAGCTCAAAGACACTCGTTGTGCCAAACTACGCTACAAAGTCACTATAAATTTCAGACAAAACAACGGACGACTTAGACAGTCAAATCACTACGTGACTTAGACAGACCAATAAATTCAGACATTAAGTTACGAGAAAGAGTCAACAACCAAAGTATCAAAACCTTCGATTCCCAGCCACAGTTTAGTTTCTAAAAATGTAATTATGGATGGTAAGAAGAACCTTCGGGAAGCACGCCACTTGAGTGTAATAACTCCATCATCCAACATGAGATATGAGATGCCAAAGTAATGTACCTGATACATGGTCAAGTATGGATCAACATGAGAATGCAACGTAGGATTTCAGAAAAAAAAAAAATCCTACCCTTGAAAAGATTTTATAACGTCACAACGTCAAGTCAACCTCATTGTGAAGCAATCCTAACAGACTGACATCTTACTATCTTCCCAGATCAAAGGAATTCAATCTTAACATCAGTCCTCACCATACGCTTTGTTGTTATGACTACCCATCCAACTCAAGCCGCCTGACTGCCAGACGAAAATCGTAGGGACTCGATCCTGATAATTACTCAGAGTAACTCGCACAAACCTGAACCACAGAGCTTCAGGTCCCAATACGATCACGCACATCATTACATGAAGAAGTTCAACATTAATCAAGATGATGACATTTTTACCAAGAGTCAATTGACAAATATGAAAAAAGCTCATCTCAGTCACAAGATGCTCTGAGACGCCATCATGAACTAGCAACAAATACTTAGATATTTGGACACAAACTCTACTGTTTGATGATCTCAACGCCAATTTATGCTTAACACTCGATGAAGTGCAAAGACAGAGTCTTGGGTAAAAGCTCATGGCTCCCTCCACAACATATTTCCCGACTCTATCTCTATGCTCCAGACTCAAGAAGTGTGGGTAAACTGTAGGGGAGAACAAACACTCGGGCTAAAACCCACTCAATAATATTTCTGAACAAAGCCCAATACTTTCATTTCTCGAGTAGGGCCCATATTAAGTCCAAACTGAGGGCTCCTCCGTGAGCAAATCCACCATGATGACCGAGGCACCCTCCACGACCAGATCGATGGACATGACCCTGCCAATACTTACACTACCGATGTCGCACGGATGACAAGGTAATCTCATATCTAGGATCGTGGCTACTCGAGATAGCCGATATCATTTTCCCGTCAGGATAAGATATAATAATCAGTCATGCAAGGAAATGATAGGCATACATCAAATCTATCAGGTAATCTCAACGGTTGTTAAAGAGCATAAGATAATAACCAAAGTATCCTGATCAGAGAATATTCTCGATGAATATCTCCATTTCTTATCAAAATCAGGAAGAAAATACATTGAACCCGGACGTTTGACTGATAAGAAAATCATTATTAATATATGATGATTCTCATTAAATAGTAAGCAATTCTCCATATTGCTATTATTATTTTAAACACTCTGCTGACTTGATCGTCAAAGTGCATTAGGTGAGGCACCCCCTGGTGCCCTGCCTACTGCTTTCATAATCGTTATTGATTTTTACAAATCTCCGAAACAAATCACCGAGTGACATGTGGCAAACTCCTTGACAGTCGATGCAGGCATATTTTTCGCATCAACAGCTTCTATGACAACCTGTTGCACGCTTTAAAGGATCAATCTAGGAAACTCCTTAGCGATCTTAGGGAGTCATCTTCAGGTCCTCAATTGATAATGGGGGACTCCAATGTCATGTGAGACTATTCTGAAACGTCTGGGGACAAATGCTAGAAAAGAATCATGATTTCACAGTTTAGAGAGAGGAAGAGGGATTGCTCCCTCATGAATCTGGGCTTTTGGGCCCAAAGTTTTCATGGATGGATAAAAGATTGAGAAATTTACATAGATTTTTTTTTGGGGGCGGGGGGGTGGTGCAATGATTAAACTTAGGTTAATCCACAACCATTGATTCAATTCTAATTATAATTTTTTTTGTTCTTTCAACTCTCTCTTCTGTGCTGTTTCAACTTTCATCTTTTCCTGAAAATGATGAGTTTCTACTCATTTACTCTTTTTATTAAATTTGTTCTCTTCGGTTTATTAATGTTGAGTTTTCATCTATTTTTTTTAGTATATTCATGATTTTTATTTTGATTAAATTGATACAAGTTGGGATTTTATCTGATTTATGTTTCTAAGACAGTTGAAGCTATTTTGCTAGCTTTTCAACAGTATTTTGTGATGCTTGGCTTTATCGTAATGATTGCCACTATCCATGTGCCTAGAATGGGAGGGAACAATTTAAGAGATCTCTACTCCATTTCAGTTTTTAATCCCAAACCCCAGGTTGTTGGATTAAACTTCAGGGGTTGTCTTTATGTCAGTCTAATTGATTGATTATTTGCATATGTGAGCAGGGCGAGCCCATGTGCTTCAAACATTACTTTTCATGGTTGGAGTGAACACATTCCTTGAGAAATTCTTGGTTCAAGGCTTCCTGTTATGATGAGAGGTTAGTTTGTTTTTCAGTGCATTCGGCTTTGAAACTGGATTCTCTAATATTTTTTAACTCAAATTCCTCTACTTTTTCATTAAAATCATCTTCAATTCAATTAAATAAGTTCTTAGAGTATCTGTTGGTTGAAATCATAGTCCTTAGCATTGACTTCAAGACTAAAGTTCTTTCGTGAAACTCTTGCTTAAACAAAAATTATATGCTAAAGGCATTTTATAAGTTCTTACTATTGTTCTGCTATTCCCGAGGGATCAAGTAACAATAACTTAGATACAATTTGTATTTGCTTTTAACTTTCCATTAGTTAAAGCTGATTAGAATCTTACTATGTTGTGCTGCATTTTTTTAAGAAACAAGTTAAATTGCCAGTGGTACAGTTAAAGCACTTTGCACTTCTATACCTAAGCACTGTCCTAATGTGAGTGCAACCATTTTGACACTGAGATTTTAGTAGTAATTTAATCTTCTTGTTCGCGGCTTAGATACTACATAGTATGGTTTTCATTTCACTTTATTTGATTTGCCAGGCACTTGTGAACATGATTAGCAACCCAGTGAACTATACTATCCCAATTGTTGTTGAGGTCTTCAAGAAAGATGGAACATATGATGAGAAGAGGTTGTTTAGTGTCACCACCCTTAACATTGTTAGAGCTAAAACCTTTTATGCTGGAAAGGCAAAACTCCCAGTTACCGGTAATCCCATTTTCTGAAAGTTGTTTATGATGTTCGATAGATATAGAACAAAATGAAACAAAGAATTTTTTGTTTAAAGATAGTTGAGTGAAAGATTATTTTATTAGTTTCTTACACATCTCTAGGAATTACTAGTAAAGAAAAATGGTAGACTTCAATGCATTTGTCTCAAGTGTGTGTTTTCTTGTAGAGGTTAATGTACCAGTTGTTGCTGGCCTTGCTGGCATAACTATTCTTCCATTATTCTCTCAAGTAATTTATCTTCCTTTCCCTCCCTCTTCTTTGGTTTCATCATTTGCAATAACTTTTTTTTCTCTCTTTTTATGTATTCTGGATTATTTTTAAAATACTATTTAGATGAATCTTATAATATTAATGAAAAAATGTCATGAGAAGGTAGGTTTCACCTTTCCATGACAGTTTTTGTTAAATGATCATTTAATGACAGATTATCCATGTCATTAAAGGTATTTTTGTAGCACCTATAATGACGGGGATACCCCGTCATCAAAGGTGTTTTTACGGCACCTATAATGACAGACATTCCCCATTATTAAAGGTGTTTTTACGACACCTATAATGATGAGGATTCTCCGTCATTAGAGGTATTTTTGTGGAACCTATAATGACGGGCAATCCCCGTCATTAAAGGTGTTTTATGGCACATTTAATGATGGGGATTCCCCGCCATCAAAAGTATTTTTGTGCTACCTTTTGATAACGGTTTTTGATCAAATGAGTTTAACTGACAACTTGCTGGATGACAGTCGCATCCCCATCATTAAAGGGTTTTGATGACAGGTTTTCACTGTCATCTAAACCCTATTTTGTAGTAGTGATGTCTGAAAAGTTAAGATTACTTTATTTGTTAACACTTGACAATGTTCTGATTTAATGGTGAGGGTGTTAGATTACTTTGTTTGTTTTGATGGAATAGGCAATGAGATGTTTTAGACATTATTGTCAAATTTAAATTTTACCCTTGATCTAAAAAATGCTTATGAAAAATAATTACTTAATTTATAGTAAGATGACCAACATAAGTAATAACAAAAATATAGATTTTACCCATAGAATTTTTACTTGTAGATTTTTTTCATATATACTTATTAATTTTTTTTATCAAATCATTATATTATGATACGTCGTGTAGATTTTCATTAAATATTGTTCATACAATTGAGTCAATATCACTCCAAGTGTATTAATGTGGTGTATAATTTATAATATAAGATAATAATTTTTATAAGAAAAATACTCATGATTTTCAGCTCAATAATCAAGATTATAGTACTAAAATAAATTTCTATCAAATTTCAATCATGATATTAAGTAAAATTTAATTTATAGTTAGTCTAATATCAATAAAAAAATCTTTCCCATGAAATAAATTGAGAAATAACTACCTTCAAAATGAAATATTAGAGACAACTCCATAAGTCAAAGCATGTAAACATGATATATTTTATAAAATATGCAAAAGATGATTTTTCAATCTAATTACTACATTTTCATACACATATGTTGACTGTATTTACATGTGATCTATCAAATGATATGGACAAAACACTCATGTGCATGTCATAAATGCAACAACAAAATATTTATCCTTGTGCACATCATACATGGCATAACAATTCATCCATGTGCACAACAAAAAATTACACCTGCAAATTGTTATAGGTGACATTACTTATACTATACATATCAAAATAGGTTTTGAAAGCTTCATCATGAAATCTACCATCTATGGTTTCATATTATCGAGTAAAACTTGCAAAACAAACTTCTTTTTGAAAGGTGTAGGCAGAGCAAAGAAGTAAAGAATTTAATCATGGTCATTCACAATCAACTTTTCTGCTAGTTAACTATGTCTAAAAGCAGAGAGGAGAAGAATAACTCTTAATCAGCAAAATACTCGTTCGGTTACACATTGCATGCATCTAAGCCGAGATTTACATTATTATGTATCATATCAAGTAGACAACCAGATTTCAACAGAGCTTCGTGTTTCTCTCACTTTTACAGGCCAAAAAATCCGCGAAGCTCTGTAAAAACTCGCTTTGAGTTTTTGGCATGTACAAAAATGGGTTTGTAATTTTGTAGAGAGAGAGAGATAAGAGGGAGAGCTTACCATAGGTCTTCTGCGACTGAAGCTGGAGCCCGTGAGTGAGGGAGAGGGAAAAGGGAAGAAGAGGGAGAGATTGCCCGAAATGAATATACCCCTCTTGGCATTCTAGTAATCTTGTAGCCTTAAAAAAACTAAATAAGAGTATATCTAAAACACCATTGCATTCCAGACATATACTTTAAAATGCGCATACCAAACATGCCCTAAGTGTTATTGTACTTGAAGTGATGGATGATTGGACATAAAAACAAGAAGTTGTTGAAAAATGTAAGAAAAAAAGTAGCTGACCAAGTTTCATCTATTTTGCAGTTAAGTTGGTCACGTGCCTTTGTTGGCCCTATATATTATTAAAACTGACCAAATTAACCCTCTCATTTCACAAGAAAATAAACTAGTTCTCATCAATTTCATGTTTACACTGTTTAGAAAAAAAATCGTAGTTTTACACACAATGATAGTAAACCGTTATATGTCATGTTGATTTTGTCTTTATGTTTTATCTTCACTTCATTGATTGCAGTTGCCGCAATAGGTTTCTGTCTAATAAAAACCTTGACAAAAGAATATTCAAAAACAAACTTCATAACATCAGAAGCCGTAACAGCACCAAAAACTCTTTTCGTCTTCCAATTGATGAAAAGATTTTCTATTGCCTCCCTCATGATTATAAAAAATTCTCCAAACACAATCCTACGAATTCCTTTCAGCCGAGGCTCGTTGAAAAAAACTCCAGCATGGTATGAAAAGAAACATCAATATTATCTAACCCACTACTTACTAACCATCCTAAAAGGTGAGGCGAAATTAAAAAAATAAGAGAATATGGAAATTTTATGTCTTTTCATGAACGAAGAAACGATGTGTCAATGGTAAGTCACCATTGTGCAAAAAAACTCAAAAACCCTATCTTTCAGATTAGAAGAGAAGAAAAAATTGAAGAGCAAATTTCACGGCGGACGAGATATCTGGAGTGCATATGGGATGGGAAAAAGAAGGAGATGGAAGAGGGAAATGAAGGGATGCGGATAAGAAAATGGAAGGAAACAAATTCTTTTAAAAAAATTATTATTTTAATATTCTGATTTTCTAAGTTTCACATTAAGGGATTGAGTTTTTTTTTTTAGTAAAAATTCATGTGAGAAAAGGTTTAGGGAAATAACAGAAAATTGACATTAAAAGGGTGTTTGATTGATGATGAAAGTTGGTCTCTGAAGACAATTTTAAAATTGGGAAATGTATTTGAAATTCAATAAATGTTAAAGAAATTTTATGGAAATTAACTTTTCAATTTTTTTTGGAAAACACATTTATATTCAATAAAACCAATGCAAAAATATTTAGGAAGGTCTACCCTACCCTTTACAATAGTCTTCTCAAACTGAATCAAGCTACACATATAACTGAATAAGTACAAATTATTTCTACAATATTTAGCTACAGTGTTAGCAACAGAAATAAGTGAAAACATATTTGATTAAGTTTGAAATATACTTGTTCTAGTAAATTAATAAGCCCCAATTTGAACAAGGCTTAGTTTTGACCCAGCCCACAGCTACTTTAGAGTCACACTCAATTGAGCCATTGGACCATGAAGAAGCCTAAATTACCAAAAAGCTCCCCATGCTCGATCGAAAGAACATCTACTCGAAAACCCTGAAGCTCAACAACCTCCCCTGATTGAACCATAGCCACCATCCTTACTGCACAAGCTCTTGAAGGCAAAATATAATAAGAATCACAATTGATTTTCACTCCATCTTGATTTAAAGCAACCCAGCCACAAGAAGGAGACTTTGGGTTTGAAGGCATCAAAGAAATATCAATACTTCAATTCTCAACAACAGATCGGCAATCGATCCCGGACGTTTACACTGATGATTCGGAGTACGATTTGAGGGCGACTCCTAGTGTTGCGGCTTTCCCCCAAAATGATTCGTCATAAGACAAATTAGTAATAAGTACAAAATTTGATTAAGAACTTGTGAGAAGTCTCAGTCAATCAGTAATCACCTTGGCTGAAATTATATGTTTGTTTATGCTGAGTTGATTGAATTTGTTCATTTGAGCATATATTTAGAGTCGTGTTTTTGGAGTCAACTGAATAATTGATCTTCAAATTTCATTATCGTTCACCATCTTTATGTGGTTAGAGATTTCTTCCCTTTCACAGTCTGAAGACCTTTTGAACTTACTGGCATTAACTTCAGGTAATCCCAATTTTTAATTCTCAGAGTCCGATTTGGAGAAATGAGATGCGGAGGTTTGGAAAAATAGACACTTTATGTGGAAAATCAAACGAAATGAAGGAAAAAAATTGAACGAAAATGGAGCCAAGGAATGAGGCATAAAGAGAAATGAGGGTTTGGGGATGGGGAAAGAGGTCTTCGAAAGAGATGAGGGATGAGGGAGAGAGAAATAGTTGAAAAGGTAAAAAAAAGGGAGAGGGAACTTAGGGAAGAAGAAAGAAGATGGGGGATTAAAGGTATTTTGGATAATTCATCTCAAGTGATAGTTGGATAAATTAAAAAGATGACGTGGTGTTAAACTACTTGTCACATAATGCCACGTAGACAGACTGTGACGGATCGTTATTATTTTTAAGCGGAAGTGCTACGGAAGGTCCAATATGAATGCAAAATGTAACTATAAGGACTATTTTACAAATTTTTTAAGTGAAGAGTCTGAAATGAAAAATACCCAAACTGTAGGGGGTAAAACTGTAGTTTATTCTAGATTTTATTAGCGATTCAAGATGGAAAAATAGATAAGGAAGTCAGATCATCACACCAAAGACTGATAGTTCTCCTCCGTTTGTGATAGACTTGATAAAGAATGGGGGGAATGGGACCCTGACCTTATTAATGCCCATTTTCTCTCTATTGATAAAGGTAGTCATCCTTTCTATCCCCCTCTGAAATATGTTGCTATGGCAGATTCCTTCATGCGGCACTTTGATCATAAAAGAAATTATTTGATTAGAAACAGGTATCATGTGGAGTTGTACTCACAAGGTAGGAGTTGCCCGTCGAGCGGGTCTGGACGTGAAAGTTGGTGGAAGAAGGTATGGATCCTGGGTATCCCAAACAAGGTCAAGATTTTTTTATGGAGAGCCACTTATGATTTCATCTCATCGGGGCTCAATTTGGCACGAAGGAAAATCAAAGAGGATAGTCAGTGCCCTTTCTGTGGTAAAGTGGATTCTATAGTCCATGGCGCTATTTTTCTACGTGTTTGCGGCAAAAGTGTGGGCTAAAAAGGCATTTCCCCCCTCCCTCCCAAGAGTTGTCAAGTGTGGCCCATGAAGACTTTTGTGGGTGCTTTCTATGAGGATTTGAGTATAAGAGTTCTTAACAGATTCACTTTCGTGTGTTGGGGCATTTGGTCTTTCAGGAACAAAGCCCTCTATGGAAACCTTCTTCTGGATAGTATTGATATTTCTTCGTGGTGTGACTGTTTCCAAGAGGATTATTCAAAAGCAATTGGGAGCCCTTCTCTGGCTTCTATCCCATTGGCTCCTCCATGCAAATCTTGGATTAAGCCGTGTTTGGGGAAGTTGAAACTGAATGTGGACGGCGCCACTAACAACAATGGGGGTAGCGGGTTGGGTGGTTTGATTCGGGACCATGGAGGAGAGGTAATTTTTACTTTTGCGGTGCATCTTCATGGGTCTTTTATTGAGGGTAATGCTCTTAAAGTATGTGTATTGATATTTTAATATGAAATTTAATTGAATTACATTTTTTTTTATAATTGTTCTTTTAAATTATTGTTAAATAATTTATTTAAATATCTGAAAATTTCATATTCATTAATGAGCTATGATCTTGTATTAGTACGAAAGAATTAAGATAATAGATAACGAATAAAATTGTCAGTAACATATTAAAATATGAAATCTTTAATGAATGGTTGCTAGTACGGTCCATTAAAGCATTATAAATGCATGTGATCTAGATCTGGATAGAAATCTTAGCGAATGTACTTTATATAATAAGATTATATATGATAGGACCGATGTAAATTAACATATTTATTAACTTGTCGTTTATCATAAAGATTTAATACACATCAATCTCATGATCATATATAGATCAGTCTGATTTTGAGTAGTCATTAAGTCATATATATGTCTACTGGATCTTTTGATTCACTCGTTAAGACTTGTTTAGAAAATAGGGTAGTGACTTTTATTTTGGAGATTCAGTGATGTGGATGACTCGGAATATGATCTTACAATATTTGGAATCCAAGTTTTCCTACAGATCTTATATTGGTTCACTTAAGTGTTAATTCTGAAACTGAATGGTTATTGAGCTCAAATTTATAATACGATTATAATTAGTCATTCACTAGTGTATATAATGGTACTTAAGGATCAATAGGTAAATATAAGGGTAAAATGGTAATTTTGACCAGCTCTAATTTACCAACCAATAATTGGATAACAAAACTACATTGAAATGATTATATCAATGGACTATAAGAGAATACTCTGTAAATACATTAAATAATCTCTAAGAATGTAATATCATATTTATAGTGGAGTAATAATGAAATTAATAAATAAGATTTTTTAATTAAAAAATTTAATTGATAATCTAATTTATTAGGACTTAAGATTATAGATTCATGATCCACAAATCACATTTGTACTACACAATCTATGGTGTAAATATTTGAAGACATGAGAAAATAACTAACTTATAAAAGGAATTATATGTCTAGGGCTAGTACATAATTATGAGATAAGTATGTGTGTTTAATTAATTAATTAAATTATTTATATAAATTTTTAGAAATTATATATAAATATTTATATCGATTAATTTTTTAATTATCGATAAGTGAGACAATATATCTAATTTATGAAATTAGATAATGTAAAGTTATTATAAGATAATAATTCAAAATTTGAAACAACTAAATATATTATTTGTGAACTAACAAATAAGCGAGTTGATAGGGATGATCAGATAAATTAATTTGAATTAACTAATATCTAGATATTTATCTGATTAAAATAAATAATTAATTTACAGAAATTACCACATAGCATATTGGACTGCCACATGTCAATCACTGATTGATAATAGAAATTGCCATGGATTTCTATAATGCCACGTGGCACTACGGTTAGGCGTGCAATACTGTAGTGTCACACGGTACTATAGTAGTGCCATGAATTACAGTGTCGGGAGGCACCGTGATACCTCACAGCACACTGCAGTACCGTGTGACACTACAGTTGCACACAGTTGTAGTAGGTCCCACCGTAATGGTAATTTTGTGATTAGTTATTATTTTATGTATATCCCTAAAAATATGGGGTGCCTAGAAAATATAAATAAATATTATTCTATTGACCTCAGTGCTGATTAAGTATGCTAACAAGACAATTGTTATCGGGTGAAACTCTTTGATATTAAAAGTCTCACAGAATATTCATTCTCTAAAAATCTCTATATTTCATTTGTTGAGTATATCTAGAGACAGAAAAGTCTGCTTGCTATATTCTACATGCTCACACACGTCTTAGTGTGTTTGTGGATTGACTTGAAAGATCTTAGTGTGGATCTTGAAATTCGTTGTTCGTGGGAACAGAAGATCGTCGGTTTATGAGGACGCTTGATTAGATAACAAGAGGTATATATTTTACATACATGTATGTCTTTGATATACAGATATATAATAGATCTAATTGAAAAGAGTTTTCAGTAAAAAAATTTATTTTAGAAACCGTTGCATCGCATTTATTTTCTTGTATAAAAAAGATTCATTTTTTTTATAAATTTTTTAAAAAAAACCCACGCTTCTGCCACTCGAGTGCCGCGTCTCCAACAATCGGTATCAGAGCGGTCATTATACATTTGTATAGTTAATACTGTGTATGTGTGTGTGTGTGTTCTTGCATTGTTCATAACATATTTTGATAAGTTTTTTGAATGTATGGTTAATGATGGATCGTTAATTGTATGGTGATTATGGGGTTAGGCTTTATTCTTTAGTTTTCCTTATATTTTGTGTAAGCCATTTTGGAGCATAAGAACTTTTGTAATTATATTTTAAATATTATATTGTAAAATTCCGATCGCGAGAAGACGAAGAACGCACTAGAGGAACGAGGAGGAAGAAGTGAAAATTGGAATTCCTAGGGAATTCTGACTTCGGCACCAGAATTTGAATTTCCGGCACCGGCGCCTCCGGTGGTCTAGCAGTGGTGATGCCACTGGAAAATTGGCGTCCGTGACACCGCCGCCGACGTTGCTGGAGGCAGGCGGCGCTCTGAAAGTCACCGGTGGTTGGACCGTGGTGGTCGACGGTGATCAGTGGCGATGGATATGGGCGGTGGTGGGAGAGTCCTATCGTCGGTGGTAATTGTTGTCATTGCTAGGGAAGTTTCGCAGATACCCTAATACCGTGTTACTTCATCCCTGCAATTTTTTTACGAAAATCCAATCTCTATCTTTTCTCTTTTAAATTTTAAAATCAGTAATTTTAAAATTAATTGTCTGATTGAGTTTGATCCAAGTTTGATAAGTCATTAAATATTTTTTGCCAATCAAAACAACATTTTTAAAAGATAAATACAGAGATTATTTAATTATGAAAAATAGTTTATTCTAATTAAAAGAGTTTTGTTGAAAGCTTGAAGATTATGACGATGGACCTCTGGTGGAGAAAGAGTTATTTTGGAAATATGTACTCACGACGTCCTCTTTGTAATTTTATTTCTAATTTTCAATGGTTGTAATTTAAAAATATCATATAGTCACCTGGTTCATCATTAGTTTACTTAATTGTTAAATAAATATTTATTGATATGATTGATAACATAATCATGCATTAGTCGATCACATGACATACATGAAACCCCACGCAATTTTATTTGATCATGCATCTCATTATAAAAAACATGATTGATTAGGACTTTCTTAATATGTTTATATGGATTGCTTTGTGAAATCAATTGCATTTAAACTGTTAGATTTTAATTAGTTAAAACTTAATAATCACACCACTCTAAAAGTTATAGTAACATTTAGGTTAACCAACTTTATTAAAAGAGTTTTATTAAAGTTTGATGAATGTATTAATTAGTTATTCTACGTTCACCTAATTTTGACTTAGGCTCTTCAGAAGATTAAATGAAGCCAATTAGATTAAATTAACTGTTAATTTCACATTCATAGGGTTATATTTTTAACTAGAAAATAATTTAGAATTAATTGATTAGTTAAATAGAAACATATTATCTTAAAATAGTTAGTGGAAGAAGGTTGACATGTCAATGTATTCTATGGTCTCCATTATTACCACAACACTGTGAGGTAAGTAAGGGCCTTGAGATGGCTTTATTTTCATCCCCCTAAGAAAGGTTTCGAACTATATCAATACCAAGGTTGGACTTTTTAAGAAGATAGGATTATGTGATGTAGTTTAATTTTGACCAACCCTAAGGCGACATATTCTAAGTCAAGATATGGAATCTGAAATAATGAGTTACACTCACAAATTCCCAATTAAGTTTTGAGTGGATAATTGTGACTTGACCAAATTAGGGATACCATTTTGTTAAAAGACAAAATATGAGATGTTTCAAGTTTTAAATTAATAATGATGAGAATGTCTCATAGACAGTCTAAGATTAATATGATTGACCTTAAGACGACACATTAATTGTTAGGTTTTTTTATCATGGATTAGTAAATGTTAAGTTTAATATGTTGCATTCATGCATCACGTTTATTTTCTGAATTCTTGATATTTATTTCAATCATATTGAATTATGTATGTTTTATTTTTCAGTTATTATTATGTCTATCATAGACAACTCTATTACTGTTTTACATGCACTAGAGAAATTGAATGGTGATAATTTCATAAGATTGAAATAAAATTTAAACTTGATGTTAATTTATGAGGACCACAAATTTATTCTTATTGAGGAATGCCCTGAGGAGCCCGCTGCCAATGTTTCTAATAATGTTAGGGACAAGTTTGATGCTTTGATTTAATCTAACAACAAGCGAAGTGCTATATGCTTGTGAGCATGAATGGTGTTCTGAGAACCAAGCATGAGAGTATGGAGACTGCCTATGAGATTATGGAATCTCTATAGACGATGTTAGGGCAGTAGTCTGATCAAAGTCGTCATGAAGATACTAGAAGCTACATGACGACCAAGATGAAGAAAGGTACTTCTGTGCATGAATATGTTTTGAACATTATCAACATAATGCATGCGGCAGAAGTACATGGGGTGACCATTGATGAACGAACTCAAGTTAGCATTATACTTGAATTGCTTACACTTGTTTTTCCCGCGTTCACCACTAACTATGTTATGAACAATTTACAATTCAACATGACCCAATTGTTGAATGATCTACATACTTTTGAGTCACTCAATAAGAATATGACCAAAGAGGGTGAGGTAAATGTCGTCGAGCAAAAGTCATCTTCCACTATTGTTAAAAGTAACAAGAGGAAGAAGATCAATCGTAGGGGCAAAGTTAAGAACAAGAAAGGGAAGAAAGCCAAGACATCGTCGAAAGTCAAGAAGAATAAGAACGACAACAAGCCCAAGGGAAAATGTTTCCATTGTGGGGTTAAAGGTCACTGGAAAAGAAACTGTAACAAATATCTCCCTGAGCTAAAATAGAAAGGTAATATATGATTTACTTGAACTTGAAACTTGTTTAGTGGAATATGATTTGTCATCCTAGATACTGGATTCATGAGCCACTAACCATGTATGTTCTTCTTTGTAGATGCTTGATTCATCAAGGAAACTGGCTGATGGCGAGATCATTATGAGAATTGACTGTGGTGCGCTCGTGTCAGTAAATAAAAGCATTGGGAACAGTCCGCCTGAAATAATTATTTAGTTTTGAATGATGTTTACTATATTTCTGGATTTTTGAGAAATTTGATTTCTCTTTCGTTACCACATCAACAATTATTTGAAGTTTCTTTAATTAATAATGAGTTTGTTATTTCAAAGAATGGATTGAATATTTTTCATGCTAAAGTATCGAACGAACTGTATATGCTTAAATCGATTGAACGTGCGTTAAATAATTCTGAATTATTTTAAGTAGCAAATCTTAAAAATTACAAACGACAAAGAGTTTCTCATAGTGTTGATAACACGTATCTATGACATCTTAGGTTGGGACATATTAATCTAGATAGATTAAACAAGTAAATAAAGCATGTTGTTTTGAGAGAACTAAAAGTTGAAACTATTCATGTTTGTGAATCTTGTCTAGAGGATAAAATAACGAAGAGACCTTTCACTGGAAAGGGCCAAAGAGTCAAAGAACCACTTGAGCTAGTACATAGTGATGTATGTCGACCGATCAATGTACAAGTTAGATGTGGGTATGAGTATTTTGTCATTTTGATTGACGATTACTCAAAATATGGTTATACTTACCTAGTGCATAGAAAGTCTGAAACTTTTGGAAAGTTTAAGGACTTCAAAGCTGAAGCTAAAGAATAATTAGGTAAATCATTAAAAATATTTCGATCAGATCGAGGTGGTGAGTACTTCGATTTAGAATTCAAGGATTACCTAATGGAATATGGCATCTTCTCTCAACTCACAGTACCTAGAACGCCACAGCAAAATGGTGTTTCACGAAGAAGAAACTGAACCTTATTTGATATGGTTAGGCTGATGTTAAGCTACTCATCACTACCACTCACTTTTTGGGGATATACAATTCAAACTGTAACTTACATTTTGAATGTAGCGCCTTCTAAGTTGTAAGCAAGACACATTTACAGTTATGGAATAACTCTAAACCCAGTTTGGTCATTTCCATTTATAAGGGTATCTAACTCACATTCTTAGACCCAAGACTGGAAAATTAGGCTTAAGATCGGAAGTGTATATTTGTTGACTATGCTTTAGAGACTATATGTGGGTACTTTTATAGTCACAATGATCAAATGGTGTTTGTATCGATAAATGTCACATTCCTTGAACACGACTATATGGAAAACAACAAACCTTGAAGCAAAGTAGTTCTTGAAGAATTAGCTTCTAATGAGATCATACCACCTTCATCATCAACTGATAAATGACAACCCATAGAAACCACTGCTCATGTTCAGGAAACACCGGTGCAACGTTGTAGTGGGAGGGTTGTGGATAACATGTTCGCTATGAACTAGGGGCACATGTCTTAGTGCCTGACACTAATAATGACGATCCATTAACCTTTACAGAGGTGATGGATGATCCTAAAAATGAGAAATGACAAGATGGCATAAACCAGAAAATGGAATCGATCTATCCCAATTCCACCAGGAACTTGTAGATCCACCTGAAGATGTAATGACCATTGGATGTAAATGGATCTACAAGAAGAAAAGAGGTACATATAAGAAAGTATAGACTTCCAAGGCACGGCTGGTAGTCAAGGACTATACACAAAGGGAATGAGTCGATTATAAATAGACATTTTCTCCTATTACCATGCTAAAATCCATTCGCATCCTTTTGTCCATTGCCACTAGTTTAGACTATGAAATATGGAAAATGGACGTCAAGACATCTTTTGTGATTGAATTTATTGAAGAAAACATCTATATGATGCAACCAGAAGGGTTCATGAAAAATGGGCAAGATCAGAAAATGTACAAGTTACTTAAATCTATTTATGGAGTAAAGCAAGCATTTAGATCTTGGAATCTTACATTTAATGAGATTATTAAATCATATAGCTTCAAGAAAAATGTCGACAAAGCATGTGTTTATAAATACATCAAAGATAAAATAATGATTTTATTAGTTCTTTATATTGATGATATTCTATTTATTGAGAATGATGTAGAAACTTTGTCAAATGTAAAGAAGTGGTCAGTTGAGAAATTTCAAATGAAAGATTTGGTAGATGCGAGCTATGTTTTAGGCATCCAAATCGTAAGGGATAGAATGAACAAGTTATTGCCACTTTCTCAGGAATCTTATATCGATAAGGTGTTGAAGAGATTCTCTATGGAGAATTCGAAGAAAGTTCAACTACTGACTAGACATGAAATTGTCCTATCCAAGAAGTAATTTCCTAAGACACCTCAAGAGGAAGAGGATACGAGAAAGATTCCTTATGCTTTAGTTGTTGGTAGTCTCATGTATGCCATGTTATGTATGAGACAGACATTTATTATGCCGTTGGAATCGTCAGTCGTTATAAATCAAATCATGGTTTAGAACATTGGATTGCAGTAAAGCACATTCTCAAGTATCTTAGGAGAACGAGAAACTATATGCTGGTTTATTCAGGTGAAGACCTGAACCCCACTAGATATACTGATTCTGATTTTAAATCAGACATAGACAGTCAAAAGTCGACGTCTGGATCAGTATTCACCCTAGGTGGAGGAGTTGTAGTCTGGAGAAGTATTAAACAATCTATCATTACAGATTCCATTATGGGAGCTGAATATATAGTGGCTTGTGATGCTGCGAAAGAAACAGTATGACTAAAAAATTTCTACACTAATATGGAAGTAGTTCCAGATATGGACAAGCTACTAGTCCTATATTGTGATAACAGTGGGGCGTTAGCTAATTCCATAGAACCAAGGAGTCAGAATAGGGGAAATCACGTAGAGAGGAAATACCATCTTGTAAGAGAGATCGTGCATCGAGTGGATGTGACTGTTATGAAGATAGCGTCAAATCAGAACCTGGCTAATCCTTTTACAAAGACACTTCCTGCAAAATCATTTATGGGTCATGTGTGAAACATGGGGTTGAGAGTGATGCCACATTTGCTTTAGAGGAAGTGGGAGATTGTTGGGGGTAATATCATCAAAGCATGTGTATTGACATTTTAATATAAAGTTTACTAGAATTACATTTTTCTTATAATTGTTCTTTTAAATTATTGTTGAATAAGTTATATAAATATATGAAAATTCAATATTCATTAATGAGACTATGATCTTGTACTAGTATGAGAAGATTAAGATCATAGATAATGAATAAAATTGTCAACAACATATTAAAGTATGAAATCTTTAATGAATGATTGCTAATACGGTTCACTAAACATGATGAACGCATGTGATCTAGATCCGGATCATTGATATGGATAGAAATCTTAGTGACTATGCTTTATATAATAATATTATATATAACATGATCGATGTAAATTAATATCTTTATTAACTTGTCATTTCTCATAAAGTTTTAATATACATCAATCTGATGATTATATGTAAATTAGTCTGAATCCTGAGTAGGGAACTCCTATACATGTCTACTAGATCTTTTGATTCACTCGTGAATGTTTGTTTGTAAAATAGGCTAGTGACTTTTGTTTTGGAGATTCAGTGATGTGGATGGCTGAGAACATGATCTTATAAGATTTGGAATCCAAGCTTTCCTAACGGACCATATATAGGTTCCCTTAAGTGCTAATTCTAGAGCTGAATGATTATTGAGTTCAAATTTATAATACGATTATCAATTAGCCATTCACTAGTGAATTAATTATACTTAAGGATCAAGAGTTAATTAGAAGGGTAAAATGGTAATTTTGACCATCTCTAATTTACGAACCAATAATTGGAGTACAAACTACATGAAATGATTATATCAATAGACTACAAGAGAATACTCTATAAATACATTCTATAATATCTAAGAGTGTAATTCTATATTTATAATGGAGTAATAATGAATTTAATAAATAAGATTATTTAATTACTAATCTGATTTATTGGAGTTTAGGATTATATGTCAATGATTCTCAAGTCACCTCTGTACTACACAGCCTAGGGTGTGAATATTTCACGATATGAGAAAATAACTAACTTGCAAAATGAATTATATTTCTAGCGTAAGTGCATAATTATGAGATAATTATGAGTGATTAATTAATTAAATTATTTATATTAATTTTTGAAAATTATATACAAATAACTATGTCGATTAATTTTCTAATTATCGATAGTGAGATAATATACCTAATTAGATCATGTTAAATTATTATTAGATAATAATTTAAAATTTGAAGTAACTAAATATGTTATTTGTGAACTAATAGATAAGGTAGTTGATAAAGACGATCAGATAAGTTAATTTTGAATCAACTGACATCTGGGTATTTATCTGATTCAAATAATTAATTAATTTGCAAAAATTATCACGTGACATGTTGGACTACCACATGTCTATCACAAATTGTAAATAAAAAATTGACATGGAGTACTATAGTGTCATGTGACTCTACAGTTAGATGTGCAATACTGTAGTGCCGTGAATTACAATGCCGTGCGGCACTGTCATACCTCACAGCACACTGCAGTGTCGAGTAGCACTGTTTTGTGCACTGTTGAAATGGATCCCACTACAATTAATTTTGTGATTAATTATTATTTTGTTATATCCCTAAAAATCTGGGGTGCCTAGAAAATATATATATATATATATATTATTCTATTAGCCTCAGTGCTGATTAAGCATGCTAACAACACATTTTCTATCAGGGTAAAACTCTCTGAGATTAAAAGTTAATAAAAAACTCTGTGAGAATAATCATTGTATTCTCTCAGAGATTAGTCTCACAAAATTATTCATTCTCCAAAAATCTCTAGATCTTATTTGTTGAGTACATCTAGAGACAAAAAGGTGTTCTTGCTATATTCTACGTACACGCTCACGTCCTAGTGTATTTGGGGATTGACTTAAAAGATCTTGGTGTGGATCTTGAAGTTCGTTGTTTGTAGGAACGGAAGACCGTTAGTTTGCGAGGCCGCGTGATTAGACAACAAGAGGTATATATATATTCTATATACACGTATGTCTTTGATTTAATATATAAATATATAATGGATCCGATTGAAAAATAGTTTTCAATAAAAAATTTATTTTGAAATCGTTGCGTCGCGTTTATTTTTTTATAAAAAAAATTCATGTTTTTATAAATTTTTAAAAAATCCCACGCTTCCGCTACGCGAGTGCCGCATTTCCATCATCTTTCAACCCGACTATTGTGGAGAGTCTTGCTTTGAGAGAAGGCCTTTCATTTGCACTTAATAGGAATTTGCAGGTTAATTAGGTTGAATCATATTGCATTCAACTTATTTAGTGGATGAACTCTCATTCAGAGGATCTTTCTGAGTTTGGGGGAATCGTTGAAGATTGTAGGAGTCTCTTTGTGGAGTCGCTCTCGCCATCTTTCAGGCATCGCCCTCGTTCAGGAAATGAAGCTACTCATTGTCTGGCTCATTGGAGTCTTTCTATCGAAGACAACCAAATTTGGTTGGCCGTTTGTCCGTCTTGCATTTTAGATTTAATTTGGTTTGAAGCTCTATAGTATCATTTTTAGCTTTATGCTAGTTGCAAAAATAAGATGAAAATTTTGAATCAATGATACTTCTATTCCATCTCAGAGAATCAAGATGCATTAAATCTGAAGCCTTATTGATACAAGGAGCCATGGAATAGGAAATATTTGTACCAGGCACCCATCTCCTACATATACACATGCTTTCTAATAACCTCTTTACCATGTCGAAGACTTTCCCAAGCCAAGAACTAGATTAACAAGCCTTAGAGTTCAGAAAATCAGAATTAGGAAAACAGAGACTCTTAAATAACACAACATAAGACTGTTAGGGTGTTTTGATATATTCTAAGCCTGTTTAGCAAGCAATAATGAATTAAGCTTTTTCGAATCTCTATGTCCCAACAGAGCATAAGCTTTACTACTAGTCATTCTATGACTAGAAGCCTAACTAATACCTAACATATCATTTCACTTAGACCACCAAACCTCATAATAACCGCTTGTAATTTAGAGCAAATACTTTTAGGAAGCTTAAAGTGCCCATATATAACTAAGGAATGCTTATGCTGCTGACTTCAATAAGATCTCCTTAACCTCAAGAACAACGAACTAGGATCCATAAAGATTTATTTATCCATCTTATCAAGAAGCAAATAGTAAATTTCATATTTAGATTTACCCTAAGACCTAAATAAATATCTTCCTGAGAAGATAATGGTACACTAAAATATAAAGATGGTAACCATTTTATGATTAGGCACATTACTACTGAACCAAAAACTACTCTTTTTCATATGAAATTTTTTACCAGAAGCATTGCAATATTTCTTAATACATAGACTAAGATTTAAGCAAGAAGAATGATAAGCTTCTGAGATAAAAAAGACTATCATCAACAAAGAAGAGATGAGATATAGGAGGGCTACCTCTTTTAAGAGAAACATGATTAATTTACTTTCATTAGTTGCCCAGCATATGCGTTTAAAAAGGCTTTCAGCTCAATGATAAACAAATAGGTGGTAATGGATCTCCTTGTCTCAAACTCCTACTAGACTGCAGACTAATCTTAAGGTCATCATTAATAGTAATTTTATAACTCACAAAAGTAACACAAGTCATCGCCCACTTCACAAACTTGTAACCAAAACCCATTTTAACTAACGGTCTCCTAGAAAAATCCTTAGAAACTCTATCATATGTCTTGGCCATATCTATTTTTAGAACTATCACTCCCTTTCTACCGTACTTTCTTTTTTAATATGATAGAAAATATCTTGAGCTATTAACATATTATATTGGATATGCTTTCCATTCACAAATTTCCCTTGTGTCTCAGTGATAATATTATAAAGCAAATATCTAATTTTTTAGCAATACTTTAGAATAGCTTTATAAGAAAAATTACAAAGAACTATAGGTCTAAAATGTGTAGGGATTTAAGGCAATGTATTTTAGGTACAAGAGTGATATTAGTCTGATTAACACATCTAGGAAGATATGTTGGTCTTATATTTTTATGAGATAACTTTTGACGATAATAAAACATTGAAGTTATTGATAAATTTAATCAAATTTGTAGAGATTGTTGAAAAATAACCACAAAGCATGCGGACTGAATATCATGAAGATATTTATTTTCATTAAGATCTCAAAGCATGAGGATTGAAGATCATGAAGATATTTAATTTCATATATATATTTTTTGGAGCTTACTCATTTTATTTACCTTTATTAAGTTCAATTTATTTAGAGGGTACCCATCCTTAAATTAAGTCTCTATCCATGAAAAACCTAACACCAAAAGCTTGTCCCTTCTTGCGCAATATACAAAATATATTGGAAGAAGATACTGATAAATCACAAATAAAATAAGTTTTGATTTCAAGTAGATAAAGAGGGATGAAATTTAACAAAAAAATTTTTAGCCATATTGTGTTATTTTTGGATGCGAGTATTCTTTACCTTTTTATCAACTATCTTTTATCCTTCTTATTAAAGATGTAGAAGTATTTTTTCTCTTTCTTTGCCTTCCTAAAATGAATTGCAAAAGAATAATAATATCAAATTGATAAATAAAGTAATGAAATAATTACTTTATAAATATAATGTTTGTTTCTTTTATACATTGATTTTTATTTAAATTAATAAATATTAGTAAAAATTAGATAAACTCGATAAAAGCATCCTAAACTGAATGAACCCTCAAAATGGAATACTATATTAGCAAACAAAATTCACAATTTGATTACGCTCTAGAGTTGTATGAACAATTACATAATCTCTGTTCTTAAAAAGTTTTCGAGTAAAAGAATTAATTCGAATAGAATTGATTAAATTTAGTGCAATAAAAATTTTCAATAACCAAAATTATCCATACATCTCCATCATTTGTATTAATTATTTTATATATTTAATAGTAGAAAAGTTAATTGTTTACATGTGGCATAATAGAGAGTTGGTTATACAGACATATGATGGATATCGAGTGTCTATACTCTACTTTATATATACTAATTAATGCACACATTTGATACACATATAATTGAAAATATTCTGTAACATCCCAATTAATTTTACAATAAATTATGTGTTTAATTATTAATTTTACTCTTAATTATCCTATGATTATTTGAATTAATTAAATATCTTACAGAGAAACGATTCGAGGTAATCTAACGACTTATTATGTGTCTAGTATAATTTTAATACAATTGATATTAGTTATCAAAATTGTTGACTTACTAAGATTAGATTTATTTATATTTTTCTAAGCTCAATCACACCTATATTACTTACACCTTAAGAAAAACCCTAGCACTATTTATTATTACTCTTTTTCTTCTTGAACGATCTCCCCCTTTTTTCCTTTTTCATTCATACATATGTGCTTATACACGTTAATGTATCCCTAACCTAGTTATTATATACTCTTTATCTCTCTCACGCAGCCCTCTCAATCTCCAACCCTCTCTCTCACGTAGCCCTCCCACAGTGAACCCCTATTTCTCAAAGTAAAATTGAATTGTAGAAATTCAAGATCTATTTCTATATTTTAGTGTTTACCTTGTTATGAGGACGTGAAAAGATTTCTTAGTAGAATTTTATCTTATAAACAAGGACAAATGTTTGTGATTCATAATTTTTTTTAATTTCAATGTATTCAACACTTTTAAATTTTTAAGTTTAGATTCACATGTTTAAATTTAGATCTGAATAATAATGAGTTTTAACACTCTTTTATGACTCATATAAGTTTCTTGAATCAATTTCAATAAGGGAGAAATGTTTTCAATATAAAATAATATGATTTTTAATGAAAACTGGATTTCAGATTTTTCTGCACACTGTGAATCGACTTCACGTTTCACATACCAAACGATGAAATTCGAGTCTGAAATTTTTATGGTAGCTTTTCAACATGTTGAAATATAAATTTTAGGTCATAACTCAAAGTATACGATGTTATATGATTTTTTAAAGTTTCTATTTTGTTTAGAGGAAATAGTTTTAGGAAACGAATTTGTTTTCATGTTTTGACACCTAAATGACCTCGAAATTTCATGAAATTTAATTTGTGAAACCTTAGCGTTTTCAAGATCATACTACATGAATTTTATAATTCTTAGAAAGCCTTAGTATAAGTTGTATAACTAGAACAAGTAAACAAGAAGTATCATGAATTTATAAAGATATTGGAGTTTGGATTTGTACCGTGCTTATAAAGTATATAAATATTTGGATTTTCTTCTTGAGCAGTGACTTAGTTTTCCACTCTACCATCTATGTCATAAACAATTGATTTTGTTTCATGTTTTCAATGATTATGTGAAATTGATAAAATATCTTAATGTGTAAATTTAATATTTTTGGCACTTTGAGCGTTGACCCCTCGAAGCATTCTCTAAACATTTGGTTTTACTAAGGACGCCAAGTAAGTAGAATTTTACGCATACTTTAATGTTTGTAACTTCGATGTTGTATTGATTTATCATTGTGATGTCGTTTGATATTATGTTTAATTATATTTATATGTATGTTACATGTGATGTAATTGTATTGTAATGTTAATGATTGTAAATACGTTCATACATATACATGAGGGCTTGTAGTATGAATATAATCAATTTAATTAAAAGTTTAAACACTTGGTGTGTGTGTTTATGCCATGAAAGACGTGAGCGGGAAATGGGACGCGGGGGACCGGCAGACCCGACAGTGGTTAATGGTTAATGTGAATGGATCAATATTTTACAATTTAGGTTTGATCAGACTCCGAGTCTATAATCTTTTATAGATATATAAGTTGGATATGAGCATCTCACAATGTGTCTTGTGTCCTTACTTAACTACTTTAAATGATGCCATGTGTCACTATCAATTTTAATTAGTATATTAGTTAAAATTTGTATTTTTCTTATGCTTCTAATTCATAAATTGTAGCGGGAGGATGGATTTGTAGAGGCTGCTTCGGAGAATATTTATCAGGTGGATGGGTCTCTTTGAATTCGACATCACCCTATATTTTTGCTGTTTGTTCAGCCTTAATTGAGGGTATTAGAGCTCAGTAGTGGGTCCACTAATTACGTAGTGGGGTTCACCTATTACGTATAAAAGAATGATCGTTTGGCTTGTCCAGCGATATAATGTGAATGGATGATCGTTTGGCTTGTCCAGTGATATAATGTGAATGGATGATCGTTTGACTTGTCCAACGATATAATGTGAATGAATGATACTACCAGGACCCGGTAGTCGAACATGTTCCGTAATAATTGTTCACTGCCTCTGATTGGTTAAACATTACACAAGTGAGCTCGCGAATAAATGAAAGAAATGAATGCAATGGAAATAGTAAAGAAAGGAATGTGATAAATTTGCATGGAAAGAATGTAATGAAACGTAATTAATGAAAGCAAAGGAAATAAAATGATAAAATGATTATAAAGTATGTGTCAAACAAAAATGTTCTTAAAATGGAATTGAATGCGTAGTGTTTGCTGAGTATAAGTAAGATTTTACTTACTGGGCTTTACCTCATTCCGTGGTTTCTAAATATTTTCAGGTGAGGAGTAATTGCGAGACGATACCTTGCGGGCGAATTGGACTTAGTAGAATAGTTTGAATAAAAATTTCAGACAATTGCTTTATGATTAATTATTATTATTTTGATGATTTAGCTTAAAATTATTGTTTGTTATTTGACTAAGTTTTCCGTTGCAATTTTTTTATTATTATTTAAGTACTTTGAATTCAATACCTATAAATTTAAATAAAGAATTTGATTAAAGTTATGTTTTAAATTAAGCTATATATTTCATATTAAATATTTAATTAACGTTAAAGAGTATATCACTTCCTAAATTATAATCAATAAAGTAGTTTTAGTATTGGGGTGTTACTTTTTCTTAACTATAATATTATTTATTATGTGAACTAATAGTAAGGCACTCTCAGAAATTAAAAGAAAAAGTGGAGTCAAAGTTAAATTATCTATTTCATGTTTTTTATTTTAACTTGATCTTCTTTTTTTACACATATTACAATCTAAGTTTTTTATTTGTAAATTTTGTGTAATTATATTGGTGAAATATATTAATTTATACAAATATATAAAATATAACATAGCTATTTTTGAATTCTATTATTTAAATATCATAGAGATAATTTACTTTCCTTCCATATCAAAACAGATTGGTAGAAAATTGTATTTTTCCTATAACTAGTTTAAAATTAATACAATTTTTTTAATTTATCAAATTAAAATTAATTTATTTAATCACATGTTTTTCATTCTTTTCTTACTTTTATTGCAATTAATTTCTTATTGTAAATTTTGTGTAACTATATTCGTGTAACATATTAATTTATACTAACATATAAAAAATAATCTAAAGTAATTAATATTATTTTATAATTGTTTTTTTTTCAAATTCTATTATTTAAGTATTCTAGAGATAATTTACTTTTTTTTCTCAATATTAAAAAAACTTAGTAGAAAGTTATAGATTTCCCTATAACTTGTTAAATAACTTGTTAAGTTTGTTTAAAACTAATAATTAATACTTTATTAATTAATTACTTGTTTTTCCAAACTCATTAACTAAGTGAATGTATTTAGAAACTAAATGTCTATTTGATTTATTTATTAGAATCTAAAAACTAACTAACCATTGAATGTTACGTGTAAATTAGGAGGTTATTTTTGGGTAATATAGCACTCATAAGTAGACAAAATTGTTAAAAATGATTATCTCCTCCTCTAACCTTTAATATAATATTATTAATTTATGGATATTGAGACAAAATGAGTTTTTATACTCGAATTGGGCAGAGCCGTTGCGATATGGTTATTTCTCCCAATTAGTATGGTTTCTTTAAGGGAAGTCAAATTGTTGATTGTATCGTTGATGCCTCTGAATGTTTTAATATTTTGAGCAGTAGTAGTGGTGGTCATTTTGCTATGAAAATTGACATTTGCAAAGATTTTGATTCAATCAGTTGAAATTTGCTCTTTGAGGTTCTGAGGTACTTTGGTTTCTCTAAGGGGTTTTATTGTGTGAATTAATAATTTTTTACTCAACGAGGATCTCAGTGCTTGTCGATGTGCGTCCTAAGGGCTTTTTAGGTGTTTGTGAGGTATGCGACAGGGTGATCCCCCTCCCCACATTTTTTTGTTTGGCTGAGAAGTTTTTGAGCAAATATCTTCTCTGATTCGATGCGCTCTGACTCCCTTTCTTTACGCATATGATATGCTTCTTTTATGCAAAGATTCTTCTAAGAATCTATAAGTTATTTTAGATACTTTTGAGCTTTATGGTTCCCTCTCTTGTCAATAGGTTAATTGGGATAAATCATCCATTTATTTCAATAGAGACATCTCGGGGATCTGAATTATTAATTTTTTGTCAACGTTTAGAATGCGTAGATGAGGAGATTCTATGATTTATTTAAGGGTTCCTTTCTTCGTTGGTGTGCCTAGACGTTGGTGGTTGATCCATTGTGCTGATAAAATTAAAAGCAAATTAGAATCTTGAAAGGGCTTAATTTTATCTATGGAAGACATATTATATCTCATTAAGTCGGTGACACAAGATTCATTTCTGCATTCTTTTCAAATTTATCATTGGCCTTCCCTTCTTTTGAAGGATTTAAATACTGTTATCTAAAACTTCTTTTGGATAGGTTCAGTTGATACTTGTAAGTCTGTTCTAGTGCCTTGGAAGTTTTGCTGCAAGCCTAAAGAGGAATGTGTTCTTGGCATTAAAGTCCCCTGCATTCTTAATATGCCAACGTTGAAAAAACATGCTGGGAGTTTGTTGACTAAGAACTCTATGGTTTTCACTTATCTTCGTGTTCGTTACTTCCTACAAGATCAATGACCGATGCATGGTATATTTCTTCTTATGTCTGGTCTAACCTAAAATATCATTACGCTCCATTGATGCTTGAGTCTAGGTGGTTAGTTGGTTGTTATTCCAAGGTTCATTTTTAGATAGAGAACTGGTTGGGAATTTCGTTGATTGATTTCATAGATGATCGTTAGTGACTATATCCCTCCCTGGGAGTCTCTTATCAGAGATATGTACACTAATCTAGGGGTTTGACGTCTCACTATGTCCTTTTGTTTTTCTCATTTGACACTCACTTATGAGATCGAGGGAATTATAGTTAGCTTTGACGCAAACTTGTTAATTTAGACACGTTCTTTAGATGATGTTGTTTCTCGTAAAGCTACGTATGCTTCTCTTAATGAGGTTAGGAACTCTATTAGTGTAAGCAGATTTGGAAGCCATTTATTCCCCCTCCCGATCTATCCTCACTTAGTGCTTGTTCCATGAAAAGATACCTACTGATTCTGCATTGCATGTTCATGGTTGTATTTTTCTTTCCCAGTATCGCCTTTGTTGTGCCGCTGAGGAGGACTTACATCATATTTTTGTAGAATGTCATTTTTCCCATGGGTTGTGAGATGTCGTGTTGAGTGTTTTTTAGAAGGATATCGAGCTTGACGGTTCTCTCTTAGATTTTTGGCACAAGGTGATGAGCATATCTTTTAACATGCAATTGAATGATTTATGACATACTTCAATTATTACCTTCTTTGAGTGGTGTGATTCATTCGTAATCAAATCACCTTTAAGACTAGGAAACCTATCTTTGTTGAAGCTCTTGTCTTGTTTTGGCATTCAGTTCGTGAAATATATTTCTTTAAGATTGACGCGATGCAGCGCTCAATTGAGGAGTTTTTGACACTTCAACAGTTTTATGTTTCGGGTCGTCCTTCCAGATCCCCACGTTTCTTGATAATATTTTGGCATCCTCCTCATCAGTTTGGATTAAGGTGAACACAAATAGAATGACTTTTAGTAGTCTTGGGGTTGCACATTGTGGATGCGTTTTTCAATCATGTAGAGGCTTTGTTAAAGATTGTTATGCTATTCACCATCGGGGTATGTTTTGCTTTCGAGGCTGAGTTGGCTACTGCTATTCATGCAATTGTTTATGCTTCGGCCTTTGGATGGAAACAATTACAGTGGGAAAGTTGTTTTGTTTATGTGTTCATTCTAAACCTTGAAAGATCCCTTGGTGTTGGCGTACTACTTAAGATAAATGTTTAAATTTAATCGATCAGATAAATATTGTTTGGCATCTAGAGCCTCTACTATAGTTACTCTAACTTGGTAGTGGAATACTCTAAATTTTGTCCTTCATCTATTTTTTATGATGTTTGTAACATGCATTCTTTTAGGTTTTACAGATTTTTTCTTCATATTTTCTTTTTGTTGACTGTTTTATTTTTGTTTAATAATATTTTGGGTTGTATTAGATGATGAATGTGTTATTGAGGTACCAACCTAGCTGAGATGTAATGATGCACCTACTGATTCCATCACTAATAATATTATAAAAATATTATTTTTGTTATAAAATATGTAATGATGCACCTACTGATTCCATCACTAATAATATTATAAAAATATTATTTTTTTTATAAAATATGTAATGATGCACCTACTGATTCCATCACTAATAATATTATAAAAATATTATTTTTGTTATAAAATATGTAATGATGCACCTACTGATTCCATCACTAATAATATTATAAAAATATTATTTTTTTTATAATATATATATATATATATATATATATATAGAGAGAGAGAGAGAGAGAGAGAGAGGTAAAAAAATTTATTTATACTAGTCAATACATATGTGCGTTGCAGTTATAAATGAATATATTATATCTATAGTTATAACTATTATTTATAGTCATATTATGTTTATATAAATTAGAAAATAAAATATAGCACCATATTTATTTTGAATTTATGTGATTAATATAAAAAAAGTTAGGATACTACCAAAGATAGAGTGACAGAGATAAAAAAAAATGGATGTGTAGAATGTAACATGTATGATTTTAGAAAAAGAAATAACATATAGTAGAATGTGCTCTCAACATTTAAAAGAAAAATGATGTCATTATAATTAAATTATCCATTTCTTGTTTCAATTTTAACTTGATTCTAATTATTCATTTGTAATGCAAATTTGCTTTTTTATTTGTGAATTTTGAACAACTATATTTATGTAACATGATGATTATACTAACATATAAAATAGTATAAATGAATTTTCTAATAGTATTTTCTAATTGAATTTTATTTTAAATTCTATTATTTAAGTTTTATAGAGATAATTTAATTTTCCACTATATTAAAAAAATAGTACAAAGTTGAATGTTCTCTATATAACTTTAAAAATAACTTGCTGCTTCATATAAATTAATATTAACTTAAAATTATTTATTAATTACATTTTCTGAAATTCATTAAATAGACGTGCGAATTATGAAATGAATGTCACTTGATCAATTAATTATAATTTCACAAATAAAAAATTATTAAATGTCACTTGTAACTTATAAGGTTATTTTTATTAATGCATAAAAAATAAGTGGACAAAGTTTTTAAAAAATGATTCTCTTCTCCTTCCCACTTTTAATATATACTAGTTTTTAAGACGTGTTGCACGTGAATATAAATTTTATGAATATTATTACCATACATAAACTTATTTTTCTTAATGTATGTGTTTTCATTGTGAGTTTAATTCAAAAATGTGTATGAAATTTGTCTAATATATAAATTGATGCAGTTTACAAAAATTCAATTGTAAGTTCTTTTTCTCTTTTATCAAATTTTTTTAGAAAGTTTTTTTTTTTCATTTACTATGCATCACTGTTATGTTACGTATTATATTATTAAAATTAATCATAAATTCTATTATAAAATGTAATATAAAAAGATTAATTAAGTATCTATCTTGAAATAAAAAATAAGATCCATTAATTAATCAATTAAAAACTTAATTACTATGATGTTATTTAATAATGAGTTAGAGATAATTTAAAAATTTTAACAATAATGTGGAGATAAAGTTGTACAAAAATAATTTTAATAACTTTTATCTATAGTAAGACAAGATAATATAAGTGGTCATACATATAGAGTTTTTTTATTCCTTTGATCAATGCAATTTTCTTTTTCACTATTGTTTTGAGTGCTCATTATATTAGTATACACATAAAAATGACAAAATAATTAATTAAAATAGTATTAGGTTAATTTGAGACTTTTTTTCTTACAATTAGTCCTTTAAAATTTATACATAAAAATGATTATAAAGATATATTAACTAAAGAATTATTGAGTTAATTTAAGACATTTTTCGCTTATAATTAGTCTTTTAAAATTTTAAATTAAAGATGAGGAGAAAACTTCTTTAAAGACTATAATCTATATCTATACTATATTAAGAGGGGCTTACAAGGATTTTTTTAATTCTCTTTTTTGCCCTTTAAAGTCTATTAAAATGTAACACAAATTATGTATTTAACTTCTTTCCTCATTTAGTTTATTTGATAATATTTTTTTATCCAATAATAATTTGTTTATAGTTAGTAAAATAAAATACTTTGGTAATATTATGCAATTAGATACGTGAGTATTCATAGATTGATTTCAAGATCCTTTTATGACTAATATTTAATTATAAATCAATAATAATTTGTTCATTATAAATTTATATGTTAAATATTATCTAATATTTATATTATCAGTAAATGAAAATTGATATACATGAATTTATAGAAAGAGCATAATATATTTTAAATATGAGAAAGTATATCTTAATATGATATAATTATTTCTTAAGAATATGACAAAATGATAAAATAAAACTATTTTCTATATCATTCAAATAGCACTAAAAATTTAATATTATAAACAAGCTATTATTATTACTATTTCACATTTACTTTAGATGTAGAATAATTTTTAAAGATGATGATACATATATTTCAACGTTAATATTAATTTAAAATTATATGGACGTTTTAGGTCGGTTGAATACGTGCGAAGTATATACGTGTGATTAGTTTAAACAAAATAGTTAAAAAAAATTCATACGAACAATTGAGATAGTAAATACAAAATAGTAAAAAAAAATTCATATGAATAATTGAAGTAATAAGTACATTGCAAAGATAATTTATGAAATTAAAAAATATAATTAAGAATAATATTATTCAAAAATATATCTCTAACTTTTATAATTTTATAGATAATATAGATATAGATATATAATGTATCATAAAGTGAAAACAAGCACTACGTGAACTGAATCGATACTTTAGGAAGTATACGAATATATCATACAAAAACTTTCAAAAACTTATAAGTACACCGTTATGTTTACATTTTGGCTTTTTTAGTTTTGAAGCTCTAGTCGCACAATCAGACCCGAAGAAAATAAAACATAAAGGATTAAACAGAAAAATCAAAAAATAAATTTCAAGAAAAAAAGACCAACCCGTCCGTAGACGCCAATCGATTCACTTTTCCTCTCTTCTTTCCTTGCCTCCCATCCAATCCGAGCTCAAATAATTCGACAAAATTTGGGTTGATTTTACTTTGACATCTCTAAATTCATTAATCGATTGGTTTTGATTCGAGTTAAGTGACGATTTTGGTGTTTTAGGTTTTAATTTTGCTTGAGGGTTGATTGTGCTACAGGAATTAGATTTTCCTATGCGATTTGGTGGGAGACCCTCCCAAAGATGTATAGCAATTTCAAAGAGCGAGCTATAGAGTACGTGAAGCAAGCGGTACTGGAGGACAATGCTGGGAATTATGCCAAGGCCTTTCCGTTGTACATGAATGCTTTGAAGTACTTCGAGACCCACTTGAAGTACGAGAAGAATCCCAAAATCAAAGAAGCCATTACTCAGAAATTCACCGAATATTTGCGCCGCGCCGAGGAGATTCGTGCCGTGCTCGATGACGGTGGGCCTGGGACGGCTTCGAATGGAGATGCGGCTGTCGCGACCAGGCCCAAAACGAAGCCGAAGGATGGGGACGGTGGAGATGGAGGGGATCCAGAGCAGTCCAAGCTGCGGGCGGGGCTCAATTCCGCAATTATAAGGGAGAAGCCTAACGTGAACTGGAACGATGTGGCTGGGTTGGAAAGCGCCAAGCAGGCGTTGCAGGAGGCGGTGATTTTGCCAGTGAAATTCCCCCAATTCTTTACTGGTTAGTTTGATCATGACTTTTGATCTACGTTGTGCGTGGTAGATTTGTTGGTACAATTTGATTCAGCTCTTTTTTTTAGTACTTATTTTTTCTCTTCTTGTTTTCATCTTGAGGTTTGTGTGCGCGATTGATATGAATGTTATGGATAGTTTGAAAGTTAGATGAGAGCGAACTTGTTAGCTGCGTTTGCAAATTGCAATTTTATCCTCTGACAAAAATTCCTTTTTGTTCTGATTCATGTGAAAAACATAATTTTTTGTGACTCCATCTTGTTTGCTTCTCTCTGGTTGTAAAATTGCAACCACAGCTGTATGACTCATGGATTCATATGATATAATTTTTTGTGACCCCTTATGCCAGTACAGCTGTATGACTATTGCAATATGGAGAACTGTATGGAGAGTGAAAAGCTTCATATGCTGTCAATAGGTCAGCAAACAACCAGAGAGAAGGATATGCGGGAATTGAATTAATGAGAAAACATAATTGACATATTTGGTTGTGCTTAGTAATTTATATAAATATTTGATGGGAATTTAGGAGTACGGTGTTTAGTATATGTGTAATTCCATGAGAAGTTTGTATGAATTACTTGAAGTTACCTAAATACCCTTGTATTCATATCATGCACAAAAATGTTATGTTAACAATTTAACATTAAATTTAATAAAATTTAATACAGTTAAATGAAAATTTCATGAAAGTGCTAAAAAAAATTAAAGAGTTGTATCAAAATTAAACCTTTGAAATATAACCAACAAAATTAAAAAAAGAATGTGTATATATATTACAAGGGGGTAAATGCATTTTACAGTGGGTATCAAATTAAATCTAGTTACCCACATTTCTCCATGGGAATTCCATTACCCATGAATGAGGTAAATTAGGTTTCCTGGCAAATGTTTTTTTTTAAGAAACAGAAATAATATTATATAGAAAGAGAAAGAGAGAATGTACAAAGTAGGTTCGGAGGAAAAGAATTCCTAACCGAACACCAAAAGCCTATAGTTAGTCTATAGAAGAAGCCATCCAATTACTACTGAGCATAAATAAAGGAACATCCTTAAAAGCCTT
>QANY01013480.1:1875-9375 GCA_003255025.1 Datisca glomerata
GGAGAGAGAGGAAGGGAGGGAGGGAGGGAGGGAGGTGGAAGAGAGAAAGACATGGAAAGATAGATAGATAGACAGAGAGAGAGATAGGGGTCAGAGAGAGGGAGAGTGAGGAAGAGAGAGAGGGAGAGATAAGGGGATGAGAGAGAGAGAGTGGAAGAGAGAGACGGAGAGAGATGGAGAAAAATGCGAGAGAGGAAGACAGAGAAAGAGTGTGAGAGAGAGAAAAGAGAGAGAGTGGAGAGAGAGTGGGGAGAGAGAGGGAGAAAGGTTGAGAGAGATATAGATAGTTAGATATATAGATAGAGAGAAAGAGAGAAAGAGAGAGAGTGAGAGACTAGGTGAGGGAGAGACATGGAGAGGGTGAGAGAGAGAGTGGGGAGAGAGAGGGTGGGAGAGAGAGTGAGCGGGAAGAGAGTGAGAGGGAGGTTGAGATAAATATGGAGAGAGAGCGAGACAAACAGATAGATAGATAGATAGGTAGAGTGAGAGCGAGAGAGATAAAGAGATGGTGGGGAGAGACAGAGGGAGGGGGAGAGAGCGAGAGAGAGATAGAGTCAGTGCAGGAGTGAGAGGAGAGTGAGGGGGAGAGAGAGGGACAGAGAGAGAGNTGGGAGAGAGAGTGAGCGGGAAGAGAGTGAGAGGGAGGTTGAGATAAATATGGAGAGAGAGCGAGAAAGAGAGAGAGAGGGAGAGGGAGAGAGACAAACAGATAGATAGATAGATAGGTAGAGTGAGAGCGAGAGAGATAAAGAGATGGTGGGGAGAGACAGAGGGAGGGGGAGAGAGCGAGAGAGAGATAGAGTCAGTGCAGGAGTGAGAGGAGAGTGAGGGGGAGAGAGAGGGACAGAGAGAGAGGGGGAGAGTGGGAACGAGAGAGTGTGGGAGCGAGAGAGAGAGAGAAAGGGAGAGAAAGGGAGAGAGAAAGAGAGAGAGGGACAGGGGGACATATAGATAGATAGATAGATAGAAAGAAAGGAGAGAGAGAGAGAGGAGAGAGTGAGTGGAGACAGAGAGACAAAGACAACGATAGAGAGACAAATAGATGGTTACAAGAGAGATAGGGAGGGAGAGAGAGTGAAAGAGAGACAGTGAGAGATAGAGAGAGAGAGAGCAGGAGCAAGAGGAGAAGGAAAGAGAGATACAGGGAAAGAGAGAGTGTGGGAGCGCGAGAGAATGGAAGTGAGAGAGAGAGACCGAGAAATAAAGAGAGTGTGGGAGAGAGAGTGAAAGAGAGACAGATAGTGATAGAGAGAGGGGAGAGCAAGAGGAGAAAGTGAGAGCGTGAGTGAGAGAGAGAGACCGAGATAGAGAGAGTGTGGGAGAAAGAGTGAAAGTGAGTCAGAGAGAGAGAGAGAGGAGGAGCAAGAGGAGAAATAGAGAGAGAGAGAGAGAGGGAGAGAGGGAAAGAGAGTGGGAGCGAGAGAGAATAGAAGCGAGAGAGACAGATAGAGAGAGAGAGAATATGACAGAGAGAGAAGGAGAGAGAAAGAGGGAGAGACAGAAAATGAATGGAGAGAGAGAGAGTAAGAGACGGAGGGAGAGGAGGAGAGTGAGAGTGGGAGAGGGATAAAGAGAGAGATAGATAGATAGATAGAATAATGGATAGATAGATAGATCGATATAAAGATAGATAGATAGATAGATAGAGAGACAGAGAGGGAGAGAGAGAGAAAAAGGGAGGAAGGCAGAGGGAGAGAGAGAGAAAGGGAGGAAGGCAGAGGGAGAGAGAGAGAAAGGGAGGAAGGCAGAGGGAGAGAGGGAGGGAGAGAGAAAGACAGATAGATAGATAGATAGATAGATAGAGAGCGATAGAGAGAGAGACGGTGGTGAGAGAGAGGGAGGGAGAGAGTGAAAGAGAGACATAGAGAGATAGAGTAGGAGCGAGCGGGGAAAGAGAGCGATAGAGAGAGAGACTGAGAAGGGGAGAGAAAAAGAGAGAGAGATAGAGAGAGGATGAGAGATAGAGAGAGGGTGAGAGAGGGAGAGAGAGGGAGCGAGAGTGGGAGAGAAAAAGAGAGAGAGAGGAGAGAGATAGAGATCGGGGTTAGTGATAGAGAGAGAAAGAGAGAGAGAGAGAGATAGAGAGAGAGGGGGAGTGGGACAGAGGGGGAGAGAGAGGGAGAGAGTGTGAGTGAGTGAGAGAGAGAGTGTGAGTAAGGGAGAGAGGGGTGCAAGAGAAACAGAGAGAGCGGGGGATGAAGGGAGAGTGAGAGAGGGGATGAAGGGAGAGTGAGAGAGGGGGAGAGGAGAGAGAGATAAATAGATAGATAGATCGATAGATTGATAGATAGACAAATAGGTAGAGAGAGAGAGGGTGAAAGAGAGAGGGAGAGAGGGAGAAAGGGAGAGGGAGAGACAAGGGGAATGGAGAGTGTGTGAGAGAGACGGTGGGAGAGAGATAAAGAGTGAGAGAGAAAGAGAGCAAGAGAGGAGGGAGTTCGACAGAGGAGGAAGAGAGAGAGGGAGAGAGAGAGAGCAAGGGAGAGATGGAGAATGAGAGAGAGAAAGAGAAAGAGATAGAGAGAGGGTGAAAGAGTGAGGTAGAGAGGGAGAGACAGGGAGAGACAGGGGAACAAAGAGAGTGAGTAAGATGGGGGGAGAGAGATAGAGAGACAGCGAGAGAGAGCGAGAGAGAGGGAGTGAGAGAGAGGGTGAAAGAGATGGGAGAGAGATGGGAGAGAGATATGGGAGAGAGAGAGGAAGGGAGAGATGGAGAATGAGAAAGAGAGAGAGAAAGTGAGAAAGAGAGAGAGAGCGAAGAGGGAGAGAAGGGAGAGAAGGGAGATAGATAGATAGATAGATAGAGAAAGAGAGAGAGCGGGAGAGAGAGATAGAGAGATTGAGAGACGGTGGGGAGAGAGAGGGGGAAGGAGAGATAGAGAGAGATAGAGAGAGAGATAGAGAGAGAACCGATGCGAGAGGAGAGAGAGCAGAGAGAGGGAGCGGAGAAAGACTGAGAGAGAGAGGGAATGAGAGTGGGAGCTAGAGAGAGAGTAAGGAGGAGAGAGAGGAGGAGAGATAGATAGAGAGAAGGGAACAAAAGATAGATATAGAGAGAGATAGAGACAAAGGGGGGGAAAGATAGACAGAGATAGGGAAGGCAAGAAAGAGAGAGAGAAAGGGAGAGAGAAATATATAGATAGAGAGAGGGAGAGAGAGAGGAGAGAGAGAGAGGGAGAGATGAGAGAGAGAAAGTAAAAGAGAGAGAAAGAGAAGGAGCAAGAGGAGAGAGAGAGTAAGAGAGAGAGAAAGAGTGAGAGGGAGGGAGAGAGATAGAGAGAGGGAAAGTGAGTGGGAGCGGGAGAGACTTGGAGAAAGAGAGAGAGAGAGTAAGAGACGGAGGGAGAGGAGGAGAGTGAGAGTGGTAGAGGGATAAAGAGAGAGATAGATAGATAGATAGAATAATGGATAGATAAATAGATCGATAGAAAGATAGATATATAGATAGATAGGGAGACAGAGAGGGAGAGAGAGAGAGAAAGGGAGGAAGGCAGAGGGAGAGAGGGAGGGAGAGAGACAGACAGACAGATAGATAGATAGAGAGAGAGAGAGCGATAGAGAGACGGTGGTGAGAGAGAGGGAGGGAGAGAGAGTGAAAGAGAGACATAGAGAGATAGAGCAGGAGCGAGAGGGGAAAAAGGGCGATAAAATGAGAGAGAGAGACTGAGAGGGGGAGGGAAAGAGAGTGGGAGCACGAGAGAATGGAAGCAGGAGGAGACACAGAGAGAGAGTGGGAGAGAGCGTAAAAGAGAAACAAAGAGAGAGAGAGATAGAGAGAGGAGGAGCAAGAGGAGAAAGAGAGAGAGGGGGGAGAGAGAAAGAGAGGGAGTGAAAGAGGGTGGGAGAGTGAGAGAATGGAAGCGAGAGAGAGATCGAGACAGGGAGAGAGAGGGAGAGAGAAAGGGGGAGCGATAGAAAATCAAAGGAGAAGAAGAGTAAAAGACGGAGGGAGAGGAGGAGAGTGAGAGAGGGAGAGGGACAAAGAG
Source organism: Datisca glomerata (assembly GCA_003255025.1). Taxonomy (NCBI): domain Eukaryota; kingdom Viridiplantae; phylum Streptophyta; class Magnoliopsida; order Cucurbitales; family Datiscaceae; genus Datisca; species Datisca glomerata. The sequence goes on from QANY01013480.1 coordinate 5,862, forward strand.
AGAGATAGATAGATATATTGATGGATAGATAAATACATAGATAGATAGAGAGAGAGAGAGGGAGGGAGATATATATATATAGAGAGAGGGGGGAGAGAGAGAAAGGGAAAAAAGTAGAGGGAGAAAAGGAGGGAGAGAGAGTAACATACGGATGGATGGAGGGAGAGGGAAAAACATTAGGAGATAGATAGATAGAAAGAGAGAGAGATAGAGAGGGAAACGGACAGGGCAAGAGAGAGAGAGAGAGATTTTGAATTGTAGAGAGAGAGGGGAGAGAGAAGGAGAGAAGGAGAGAGACCAGAGAGAGAGAGTGAGAGACAAAGAGATAGAAGATGGAGAGAGAGACCGAGAGAGAGAGAGAGGGAAAGAGGGAGAGAGAAAATTAAAGGAGAGAGAGTGAGAGAGAGATAGTAAGAGACAGAGGGAGAGGAGGAGAGTGAGAGAGGGAGAGCAACAAAGAGAGAGAGAGGTAGAGATATATATAGGGAGAAAGGGAGAGGGAGAGAGGGAGTGAGAGAGAGAAAGAGAGGAAGGGAAGAAGGGAGAATGAGAGAGAGAAAGAGAGAGGAGGGAGATGGAAAGACATGGAGAGATAGATAGATAGATAGACAAGATGATAGATCGATAGATAGAGGGAGGGAGAAGGAGAGGGAGAGAGAGAGAGAGGTGTGAGAGAGATAGAGATAGAGAGAGATAGAGGAGTGAGGGAGAGGGAGGAGGGAGAAAGGGAGAGAGAGGGAGGGAGAGGGAGAGGGAGAGATAGAGAGATAAAGAGAGGGGGATCGAGAAACAGAGTGGGGAGAGTCAGAAAGAGAGAGAGAGAGAGTGACAGAGAGAGATATAGATAGATAGACAGATAGATAGACAGATAGATAGATAGATAGAGAGAGAGAGGAAGCGTGAGAGAGAAACATAAGAGAGAGAGAGAAAGTGAGAGAAATAAACGAGGGAGGGAGAGAGAGAGATTGATATATATATGTAGACAGAAAAACAGAGACAAAGAGAGAGAGCCTGAGAGAGAAAGAGAGAGATAGAGAAAGAGAGCGAGAGAGAGCAAGAGAGAGGAGGGAAAGAGGGAGAGATAGATAGATAGTGAGCGAGGGTGAGAGGGAGGGAGAAGAGAGAGAGAGATAAAGGGGGATAGAGAGAGGTAAATGAGGGAGATAAAGGGAGAGGGAGTAAGAGACAGAGGGAGAGGGGAGAGTAAGAGAGGGAGAGGGACATGGAGATAGATAGATAGATATATTGATAGATAGATAAATAGAGAGAAGGTGAGAGAGAGAGAGAGACAAAGAGATAGAGATGGAGAGAGATAGAGAGGCAGAATAAAGAGAGAGAGGGATGGAGAGAGGTAAAGGAGAGACGAAGAGAGAAAGAGGGATAGAGAGAGAGGGAGAGAGAGACAGTGATCGAGAGAGAGGGAGTGAGAAAGGGAGAGCGAGAGAGGGAGAGAAAAGAGAGAGAGAGGAGAGAGATAGAGATCGGGGTTAGTGATAGAGAGAGAAAGAGAAAGAGAGAGAGAGAGAGAGTGAGAGAGAGAGGAGTGAGAGAGAGAGATAGAGAGAGGGGGAGTGGGACAGAGGGGGAGAGAGAGGGAGAGAGTGTGAGTTAGTGAGAGAGAGTGTGAGTAAGGGAGAGAGGGGGGCAAGAGAAAGAGAGAGAGTGGGGGAGAGAGAACGAGATAGGGAAGACAAAGAGAGAGAGAGAGGGAGAGATAAATGGATTGATATACAGAGACAAAAGAGGGAAAGAGAGAGAGGGGGAATGAGAGAGAAAGATAGACAGATAGATAGATAAATAGAGAGAGAAGGCGGGAGAGACATAAAGAGAGAGATAAAGAGAGAGAAATAGAGAGAGAGAGCAGGGAAGATAGAGAGAGTGTGTGTGAGAGAGAGAGAGAGAGACGGTAAGAGAGATAGATAGAGAAAGTAGAGACAGAGAGAGTGAGGGAGAGAGAGAGAGGGAGGGAAAGGGGGAGATATAGATAGATAGATAGTAAGAGAGAGAGCGAGAGAGAGAGAGTGAGGGAGAGAGAGTGAGAGAGGGAGAGAAAGAGAGGGGGAAGGGAAAGAGGGAGAGATAGATAGATAGTGACAGAGAGAGAGTGGGCGAAGAAAGAGAGAGAAAGGGGGATAGAGAGAGGTAAATGAGAGAGCGAGAGAGATAGAGACAAAGGGAGAGAGAGAGATAGAGAGAGAAAGAGATATATAGGGGGAGAAAGGGAGTGGGAGAGAGTGAGGGAGAGAGAGGAAGGGATGAAGGGAGAGTGAGGGAAGGGGAGAGGAGAGAGAGATAAATAGATAGATAGATCAATAAAATTGATAGATAGACAAATAGATAGAGAGAGAGAGAGGGTGAAAGAGAGAGGGAGAGAGGGAGAAAGGGAGAGGGAGAGACAAGGGGAATGGAGAGAGAGTGAGAGAGACGGTGGGAGAGAGATAAAGAGAGAGAGCGAGAGAGAGAGAGCGAGAGAGAGAGAGGAGGGAGAGAGAGAAGGAAGAGAGAGAGGGAGAGAGAGAGCCAGGGAGAGATGGAGAATGAGAGAGAGAGAAAGAAAAAGAGATAGAGAGAGAGAGGGTGAAAGAGTGAGGTAGAGAGGGTGAAAGAGTGAGGTAGAGAGGGAGGAAGAGAGGGAGAGACGAGGGGAACAGAGAGTGAGTAAGATGGGGGGAGAGAGAAAGAGATAGAGAGTGAGAGAGAGGGTAAGAGTGATGGGAGAGAGAGATGGGAGAGAGATGGGAGAGAGAGAGAGGGAGGGAGAGATGGAGAATGAGAGAGAGAGAAAGCGAGAAAGAGAGAGAGAGAGCGATAAAGAGAGATTTAGAGACGGTGGGGAGAGAGGGGGAAGGAGAGATAGAGAGAGATAGAGAGAGAACAGGTGCGAGAGGAGAGAGAGTAAAGAGAGGGAGAGGAGAAAAGACAGTGAGAGAGAGGGAAAGAGAGTGGGAGTGAGAGAGGGGAAGAGAGAGAAAGGGGGAGAGAGGGGGAGAGATGGATAGATAGATAGATAAAGAGAGGGGAGAAAGATAGACAGAGATAGCGAGAGCGAGAAAGAGAGAGAGAGATATATAGATAGAGAGAGGGAGAGAGAGAGAAAGAGGGAGATACGAGAGAGAAAGAGCAAGAGAGAAAGAGGAGGAACAAGAGGAGAGAGAGAGGAAAAAGAGAGAAGGAGAGTGAGAGGGAGGGTGAGAGATAGAGAGAGGGAAAGAGAGTGGGAGCGGGAGAGACTTGGAGAAAGAGAGAGAGAAAGAGAGGGAGAGAGACCGAGAGAGACGTAGAGAGGGAGAAAGAGGGGAGAAAAAGATAGATAGAGAGAGAATAGGGGTGAGGGCGATAGATAGAGAGTGAGAGAGAGATATAGAGTGATGGAGGGGGAGAGAGAGACAGAGAGGGAGACAAAGCGAGAAAGGGAGAGAGGGAGGGAGAGATAGAATGAGTGAGAGAATAAGAGAGAGAGTAAGAGAGAGAGAGGGAGTGAGAGAGAGGGGGAGATAGAGATAGAGAGATGGGG
>QANY01013480.1:11875-16875 GCA_003255025.1 Datisca glomerata
AGTGAGAGAGTGAGAGAGACGAGGGGAAAGAGATAGAGAGAGCGAGAGAGAGAGTTAGAGAGAGAGAAGGAGGGAGAGATGGAGATTGAGAAAGAGAGAGAGGGAGAGAGAGAACGAGAAAGTGGGAGAGAAGGGAGAGAGAGAGAGATAGAAAAATAGATAGATAGATAGATAGATTGATAGAGAGTGCGGGAGAGAGAGATAGAGAGGAGAGAGAGAAGGTAGGGAGAGAGAGAGAGCGAAAGAGAGACCGAGAGAGAGAGGGGGGAGAGATGGATATATAGAGATAGAGAGGGGGGAAGGAATGAGGCAGCAAGAGAAAGAGAGAGGGGGGGAGAGAAAGAGAGGGAGAGAGATAGAGATGAGATAGTGAGTAAGAGAGCGAGGGAGAGAGAGTGAGAAAGAGGGATAGACGAGAGAGAGATTGAGAGAGAGGGAGAGATTGAGAGGGGGTGATAGATAGATAGATAGAGAGAGAGAGAGGAAGAGAGAGGGAGAGAGAGAGCGTGGGAGAGAGATAGTGATCGAGAGAGATAAAGAGATAGATAAAGAGAGAGAGAGAGGAGTGAGAGAGAGAAGTGGGAGAGAGAGAAAGAAACATAGAGTGAGAAGGAGGGAAAGAGGGACAGAGAGAGAAATAGACAGAGAGAGAGAGAGAGATTGATAGATAAATAGAGACAGAAGAGGGAAAGAGGGAGAACGAGATAGAAAGAAAGATAGATAGATAGATAAATAGAGAGAGAAGGGGGAGAGACACAAAGAGAGAGAGAAATAGAAAGAGAGTGTGGAGAGAGATAGTGTGTGTGTGTGAGAGAGAGAAACTATAAGAAAGGGAGAAATAGAGAGCTAGAGAGAGGAGAGAGAGAACATGAGAAAGTAAGGCAAAGAGAGCGAGAGAGAGAAAGATAGAGCGAGAGAGAGAGCAAGAGTGAGAGAGAGAGAGAAGGAGGCAAAGAGGGAGAGATAGATAGATAGTGAGAGAGAGAGAGAGGAGAGAGAACATGAGAAAGTGAGGTAGAGAGAGCGAGAGAGAGAAAAAGCGAGAGAGCAAGAGCGACAGAGAGAGAGAGTAGGAGGCAAAGAGGGAGAGATAGATAGATAGTGAGAGAGAGAGAGCGAGAGAGAGAGCGAAAGAATGAGAGAGCGGGAGAGAGAGCAAGAGTGAGAGAAAGAGAAGGAGCGAGAGAGAGAGCGAGAGAGAGAGAGAGGGAGGGAGAGAGAGAGGAGTGAGAGAGAGTGAAGTGGGAGAGAGAGGAAGAAACACAGAGTGAGAGGGAGGAAAAGAGGGAGAGAGAAATAGACATATATATATATATATAAAGAGAGAGAGAGATAGAGAGAGAAAGATATTGATAGACAAATAAAGACAGAAGAGGGAAAGAGGGAGAACGAGAGAGAAAGAAAGATAGATAAATAAAGAGAGAAGGGGGAGAGACACAAAGAGAGAGAGAAATAGAGACAGAGAGTGGAGAGAGAGTGTGTGTGTGAGAGAGAGAGAGAATATAAGAGAGGGAGAAATAGAGAGCGAGAGAGAGGAGTGAGAGAACATGAGAAAGTGAGGCAGAGAGAGCGAGAGAGAAGCAGGCAAAGAGGGAGAGATAGATAGATAGTGAGAGAGAGAGAGAGCGAAAGAATGAGAGAGCGGGAGAGAGAGAGCAAGAGCGAGAGAGAGGGAGGGAAAGAGGGAGAGAAAGATTGATAGTTAGAGAGAGAGGGGGGGAGAAGAAAGAGAGAGAAAGGGGGATAGAGAGAGGGTGAGGGAGTAAGAGACAGAGGGAGAGGGGGAGAGTGAGAGAGGGACAGGGACAGGGAGAGAGATAGATAGATAAATAGACATAGAGTGAGAGAGAGAGAAGTAGAGAATGAGAGAGAGTGTGTGTGTGAGAGAGAGAGGGGAGAGTATGTGGGAGAGAAGGAGGGAGAGAGAAGAAGGGACGAAGGGAGAGTGAGAGAAAGGGGAGAGGAGAGATAGATAGATCGATAGATCGATAGATAGACAGATAGATAGATAAGTAGATAGAGAGAGGGTGAAAGAGAGAGGGTGAGAGGGAAAGAAAGAGAGGGAGAGACAGGAGGAACAGAGAGTGAGTGAGAGTGACGGGGGGAGAGAGATAGGGAGAGAGAGCGAGAGAGAGTGTGTGTGTGTGAGAGAGATAGGAAGAGATAGAGAACGAGAGAGAGGAGAGAGAGAACAAGAGAGAGTGAGGCAGAGAGAGCGAGAGAGAGAGAAAGATAGAGCGAGAGAGAGCAAGAGCGAGAGAGAGAGAGAGAAAGAGTGAGGGAGAGAGAGCGAGAGAGAGAGAGAGAAAGAGAGTGAGGGAGAGAGAGCGAGAGAGAGAGAGAGAAAGAGAGTGAGGGAGAGAGAGCGAGAGAGAGTGACGGAGAGAGAGCGAGAGAGAGAGAGAGAAAGAGAGAGCGGGAGAGAGAGCAAGAGCAAGAGAGAGAGAGGGAGGGAAAGAGGGAGAGATAGATTGATATTTAGAGAGAGGGAGTAAGAGACAGAGGGAGAGGGGGAGAGTGAGAGAGGGAGAGGGACAGGGAGAGAGATATATAGATATATTGATAGATAGATTTATAGAGAGAGAGGTGGAGAATGAGAGAGGGGGGGGGGGGGGAGAAAGGGAGTGGGAAGAGGGAGGGAGAGAGAGGGAGGGACGAAGGGAGAGTGAGAGAGGGAGGAGGGAGATAGATAGATAGACTGAGATAGATACATAGATCGATATATCGATAGATAGACAGATAGATAGATAAGTACATAGAGACAGGGTGAAAGAGAGAGGGAGAGAGTGAAAGAGAGAGAGAGAGGGAGAGGCAAGTGCAATAGAGAGAGCGAGGGAGAGAGAGCAAGAGCAAGAGAGAGAGAGGGAGGGAAAGAGGGAGAGATATATTTATAGTTAGAGAGAGAGAGAGGGAGAGGGAGTAAGAGACAGAGTTAGAGAGGGACAGGGACATGGAGAGAGATAGATATATTGATAAGTAGATAAATAGAGAGAGAGTGAGGTAGAGAATGAGAGAGAGAGGGGGGAGAAATGGGGTGGGAAGAGGGAGGGAGAGAGAGGAAGGGACGAAGGGAGAGTGAGAGAGGGAGGAGAGGAGAGAGATAGATAGATAGATCGATAGATTGATAGATAAACAGATAGATAGATAAGTAGATAGAGAGAGAGGGTGAAAGAGAGAGGGAGAGAGAGAAAGGGAGGGTCAGATGGAGAATTAAATCGAGGGAGGGAGAGATGGAGAATGAGTGGGAAAGAGAGAGCAAGAAAGAAAGAGAGAGGGAGAGAGAGAGATAAATAGATAGATATACAGAGAGAAATGGGAGAGGAGAGATAGATAGATAAATCGATAGATCGATAGATAGACAGATAGATAGATAAGTAGATAGAGAGAGGGTGAAAGAGAGAGGGTTAGAGGGAAAGAGAGAGAGGGAGAGAGAGAGAGGGAGAGACAAGAGGAACAAAGAGAGAGTGTGAGAGTGATGGGGGGAGTGATAGGGAGAGAGAGAGTAAGAGAGAGTGGAGAGAGAGTGTGTGTGTGAGAGAGATAGAGGGAGAGATAGAGAACGAGAGAGAGGAGAGAGAGAACAAGAGAGAACAAGAGAGAGTGAGGCAGAGAGAGCGAGAGAGAGAACGATAGAGAGAGGAAGAGCGAGAGAGAGAGAGAGAATGAGGCAAGTAGGGAGAGATAGATAGAGAGTGAGAGAGAGTGAGAGAGAGTGTGGGAGAGAGAGAGAGCCAGAGAGAGAGAAACAGAGAGCGGGAGAGAGAGCAAGAGCGGGAGAGAGAGCAAGAGCGAGAGAGGGAGAGAGAGAGAAGAGAGAAAGATAGAGCGAGAGAGAGAGAGAGGAGGAAGTAGGGAGACATAAATAGAGAGTGAGAGAGAGATCGAGAGAGAGTGAAGGAGAGAGAGAGAGAGAGAAAGAGAGCGGGAGAGAGCAAGAGCGAGGGAGGGAAAGAGGGAGAGATATATTGATAGTTAGAGAGAGAGAGGGAGAGGGAGTAAGAGACAGAGGTAGAGGGGAAGAGTGAACGAGGGAGAGGGACAGGGAGAGAGATAGATAGATATATTGATATAAAGATAAATAGAGAGAGAGAGGTAGATAATGAGAGAGAGGGGGGGGGAAGGGAGTGGGAAGAGGGAGGGAGAGAGAGGAAGGGACGAAGGGAGAGTGGGAGAGGGAGGAGAGGAGAGAGATAGATAGATCGGTAGATCGTTAGATCGTTAGATCGATAGATAGGCAGATAGATAGATAAGTAGATAGAGAGAGGGTGAAAGAGAGAGGGAGAGAGGGAAAGTGAGAGAGAGGGAGAGGCAAGAGGAACAGAAAGAGAGGGTGACAGAGATGGGGGGAGAGAGATAGGGAGAGAGAGAGGGGGAGAGGGAGATAGCAAGGGGAGAGAGAGGGAGGAAGAGATGGAGAAGGAGAGAGAGAGAGAGAGCGAGAAAGAGAGTGGGAGCAAGAGAGAGAGAGATCGAGAGAGAGAGAAGGAGAGATAGTGGAGAAAGAGTGAGAGAGAGGGAAAGAGAGTGGGAGCGAGAGAGAGAGAGACCGAGAGAGAGAGATAGATAGATAAAAGACATAGAGTGAGAGAGAGAGGTAGAGAATGAGAGAGAGAGAGGTAGAGAATGAGAGAGAGAGAGTGAGAGAGAGAGGGGAGAAATTATGTAGGAGAGAGGGAGGGAGAGAGAAGAAGGGACGAAGGAAGAGTGAGAGAAAGGGGAGAGGAGAGAGAGATAGATAGATAGATAGATAGATCGATAGATCGATAGATAGACAGATAGATAGATAAGTAGATAAAGAGAGGGTGAAAGAGAGAGGGAGAGAGGGAAAGAGAGAGAGGGGGAGACCGGAGGAACAGAGAGAGAGAGTGAGAGTGACGGGGGGAGAGAGATAGGGAGAGAGAGCGAGAGAGAGTGGAGAGAGTGTATGTGTGAGAGAGAGAGGGAGAGATAGAGCACGAGAGAGAGGAGAGAGAACAAGAGAGGGTAAGGCAGAGAGAGCG
>QANY01013480.1:19375-25064 GCA_003255025.1 Datisca glomerata
AGAGAGACAGGGGGAGAGAGATAGGGAGAGAGAGAGGGGGGGAGAGGGGGATAGTGAGGGGAGAGAGAGGGAGGAAGAGATGGAGAATGAGAGAGAGAGAGTGAGAGAGAGGGTGAAAGAAAGAGGGAGAGAGGGGGAGAGAGGGGGAAAGACAGGGGGAACAGAGAGAGAGAGTGAGGGAGACGGCAGGAGAGAGATAAAGATAAGGAGCGAGAGTGAGAGGGAGAGAGAGAGAGGGAGTGAGAGGGAGAGAGGGGGAGAGAGAAAGGGAGGGTGAGATGGAGAATGAGAGAGAGGGAGGGAGAGATGGAGAATGAGAGAGAGGGAGGGAGAGATGGAGAATGAGTGAGAAAGAGAGTGCAAGAAAGAAAGAGAGAGGCAGAGAGAGAGAGAGATAGATAGATAGACAGAGAGAGAGATTAGGAGAGAGATAAAGAGGAGAGAGAGGAGGAGACAGAGATAGAGAGACGGTGAGGAAAGGGGGGAAGAAGAGAGTGGAGAGAGCAGGAGAGAGAGTGGAGAAAAAGTGAGAGAGAGGGAAAGAGAGTGGGAGCGAGAGAGAGAGAGACCGAGAGAGAGATGATAAATAGATAGATAAATAGAGAGGGGGAGAGAAATGGATAGAAATGGAAAGAGAGAGAGGGGGAGAGAGTGATAGAGATAGATAGAGCGAGATAGAGAGAGAGTGAGGGGGGAGAGAGAGAGGGAGAGAGAGATAGATAAATAGATAGAGAGAGAGCGGGAGAGAGAGGGGAGAGAAAGAGATAGAGAGAGAGTAGGATCAAGAGGAGAGAGAGGGTGAGAGGGAGAGGGAAAGAGAGTGGGAGCGAGAGAGAGAGAAAGAGAGATAGAGAGAGGGAGAGTTGGACAGATAGATAGAGAGAGGGGGAGAGAGAGGGGGGAGAGACAGATGGAGATAGAGAGAGCTAGAAAGAGAGAGGGAGAGGGAGAGGGAGAAAGAGGTAGGGAGAGTGAGACAGAGAGAGAATGGTGAAAGAGAAAGGGAGGGAGAGATTGAGAATGAGGGGGAGAGAGAACGAGATAGAGAGAGAGGTAAAGGAGAGAGAGAGACAAGAGAGAGAGTGAGAGAGAGGAGAGAGAAAGGGTGAGCGAGAGAGACCGAGAGAGAGAGAGGGAGATAGAGAGAGAAGGAGAGGCGGGAGAGATTGATAGACAAATAAAGAGAGAGGGGGGAGTGATAGATAGATAGAGAAAGAGAATAAAGAAAGGGAGAGTGAGAGGGACGTAGAGAGAGCGAGAGAGGGAGAGAGATAGAGAGAGAGAAAGAGAGAGGGGGAGAGATTGATAGATAGAGAGAGTGTGGGAGAGAGAGATATAGAGAGAATGGGGGAGAGAGATAGATAGAGTGGGAGAGAAAGAGAGAGAGAGAGAGAGAGAGTGACGGAGATGAGAGAGTGAGTGAGACAGCGAGGGGGAGAGAGAGGAGAGAGAGAGATTGAGAGGGGAGGAGATAGATAGATAGATAGAAAGGGAGAAAGAGAGAGAGCGAGAGAAAGAAAGAGAGAAAGAGAGAGATAGACAGAGAGATGGAGATGAGAGAGTGAGTGAGAGAACGAGGGAGAGAGAGTGAGAGAGAGAGAGGAGAGAGAGATTGAGAGAGAAGGAGAGATTGAGAGGGGGAGAGATAGATATATATATAGAGAAAGAAGAGATATAGGGAGAGAGAGAGAGAGAAAGGGACGAAGAAAGAGTGAGAGACGGAGGAGAGGAGAGAGAGATAGATAAATAGATAGATAGATAGATAGATAGATCGATAGATGGAAATATAGATAGATAAATAGATAGAGAGAGAGAGAGAGGGTGAAAGAGAGAGGGAGAGAGAGAGAGTAAGAGAGACAGAGGGAAAAGAGTGAGAGAGTGAGAGAGACGAGGGGAGAGAGATAGAGAGAGCGAGAGAGAGAGTTAGAGAGAGATGGAGATTGAGAAAGAGAGAGCAAGAAAGAGAGAGAGGGAGAGAGAGAACGAGAAAGTGGGAGAGAAGGGAGAGAGAGAGAGATAGAAAAATAGATAGATAGATAGATAGAGAGACAGATTGATAGAGAGAGCGGGAGAGAGAGATAGAGAGGAGAGAGAACGATAGAGAGAGAGAGAGTGAAAGAGAGACCGAGAGAGAGAGGGGGGAGAGATGGATATATAGAGATAGAGAGGGGGGAAGGAATGAGGCAGCAAGAGAAAGAGAGAGAGGGGGAGAGAAAGAGAGGGAGAGAGAGAGGGAGATAGAGAGAGAGAGGAAGAGAGAGGGAGAGAGAGAGAGCGTGGGAGAGAGATAGAGATCGAGAGAGATAAAGAGATAGAGAAAGAGAGAGAGAGAGAGAGGAGTGAGAGAGAGAAGTGGGAGAGAGAGAAAGAAACACAGAGTGAGAGGGAGGGAAAGTGGGACAGAGAGAGAGAGAGAGATTGATAGATAAATAGAGACAGAAGAAGGAAAGAGGGAGAACGAGATAGAGAGAAAGATAGGTAGATAGATAAATAGAGAGAGAAGGGGGAGAGACACAAAGAGAGAGACATAGAGAGAGAGATTGCAGAGAGATAGTGTGTGTGTGTGAGAGAGAGAAACTATAAGAAAGGGAGAAATAGAGAGCTAGAGAGCTAGAGAGTGGAGAGAGAGAACATGAGAAAGTAAGGCAAAGAGAGCGAGAGAGAGAAAGATAGAGCAAGAGAGAGCGCAAGAGCGAGAGAGAGAGAAGGAGGCAAAGAGGGAGAGATAGATAGATAGTGAGAGAGAGAGAGAGAGGAGAGAGAGAACATGAGAAAGTGAGGCAAAGAGAGCGAGAGAGAGAAAGATAGAACGAGAGAGAGAGCAAGAGCGAGAGAGAGAGAGTAGGAGGCGAAGAGGGAGAGATAGGTAGATAGTGAGAGAGAGAGCGAGAGAGAGCGAAAGAATGAGAGAGCGGGAGAGAGAGAGCAAGAGTGAGAGAAAGAGAGGGAGCGAGAGAGAGAGCGAGAGAGAGAGAGGGAGGGAGAGAGAGAGGAGTGAGAGAGTGAAGTGGGAGAGAGAGGAAGAAACACAGAGTGAGAGGGAGGAAAAGAGGGAGAGAGAGAAATAGACATATATATAAATATAAAGAGAGAGAGAGATAGAGAGAGAAAGAGATTGATAGATAAATAGAGACAGAAGAGGGAAAGAGGGAGAACGAGAGAGAAAGAAAGATAGATAAATAAAGAGAGAAAGGGGAGAGACACAAAGAGAGAGAGAAATAGAGACAGAGAGTGGAGAGAGTGTGTGTGTGTGTGTGTGAGGGAGAGACTATAAGAGAGGGAGAAATAGAGAGCGAGAGAGAGGAGTGAGAGAACATGAGAAAGTGAGGCAGAGGGAGCGAGAGAGAGAAAGATAGAGCGAGAGAGAGAAGCAGGCAAAGAGGGAGAGATAGATAGATAGTGAGAGAGAGAGAGCGAAAGAATAAGAGAGCGGGAGAGAGAGAGCAAGAGAGAGAGAGAGGGAGGGAAAGAGGGTGAGAAAGATTGATAGTTAGAGAGAGAGGGGGGGAGAAAAAAGAGAGAGAAAGGGGGATAGAGAGAGGGTGAGGGAGTAAGAGACAGTGGGAGAGGGGGAGAGTGAGAGAGGGACAGGGACATGGAGAGAGATAGATAGATAAATAGACATAGAGTGAGAGAGAGAGAAGTAGAGAAAGAGATGGAGAGAGTGTGTTAGAGAGAGAGGGGAGAGTATGTGGGAGAGAGGGAGGGAGAGAGAAGAAGGGACGAAGGGAGAGTGAGAGAAAGGGGAGAGGAGAGATAGATAGATCGATAGATCGATAGATAGACAGATAGATAGATAAGTAGATAGAGAGAGGGTGAAAGAGAGAGGGTGAGAGCGAAAGAAAGAGAGGAAGAGACAGGAGGAACAAAGAGTGAGTGAGAGTGACGGGGGGAGAGAGATAGGGAGAGAGAGCGAGAGAGAGTGGAGAGAGAGTGTGTGTGAGAGAGAGATAGGAAGAGATAGAGAACGAGAGATAGGAGAGAGAGAACAAGAGATAGTGAGGCAGAGAGAGCGAGAGAGAGAGAGATAGAGCGACAGAGAGCAAGAGCGAGAGAGAGAGAGAGAGAAGGAGGGAAGTTGGGAGAGATAGATAGAGAGTAAGAGCGAGAGAGAGAGAGGGAGGGAAAGAGGGAGAGATAGATTGATATTTAGAGAGAGGGAGTAAGAGACAGAGGGAGAGGGGGTGAGTGAGAGAGGGAGAGGGACAGGGAGAGAGATATATAGATATATTGATAGATAGATTTATAGAGAGAGAGGTGGAGAATGAGAGAGAGAGGCGGGGGAGAAAGGGAGTGGGAAGAGGGAGGGAGAGAGAGGAAGGGACGAAGGAGAGAGATAAAAAGGAGAGAGAGAGGAGGTGAGAGAGATAGAGAGACGGTGAAGAGAGAGGGGGAAGGAGAGAGAGTGGAGAGAGCAGGAGAGAGAGTGGAGAGAGAGAGTGAGAGAGAGGGAAAGAGAGTGGGAGCGAGAGAGAAAGAGAGAGAGACAGATAGATAGATAAATAGACATAGACTGAGGGGGAGAGAGAGAGAGATAGATAGATAGATAAATAGAGAGAGAAGGGGGAGAGACACAAAGAGAGAGAGAAATAGAGAGAGAGAGTGGAGAGAGAGAGAGTGTGTGTGTGTGAGAGAGAGACTATAAGAGAGGGAGAAATAGAGAGCGAGAGAGAGGAGAGAGAACATGAGAAAGTGAGGCAGAGAGAGCGAGAGAGAGAAAGATAGTGCGAGAGAGAGAAGGAGGCAAATAGGGAGAGATAGATAGATAGTGAGAGAGAGAGAGCGAAAGAATGAGAGAGCGGGAGAGAGAGAGCAAGAGCGAGAGATAGAGAGGGAGGGAAAGACGGAGAGATAGATTGATAGTTAGAGAGAGAGAGGGAGAAGAAAGAGAGAGAAAGGGGGATAGAGAGAGGATAAAGGAGTAAGAATAGAGGGAGAGGGGGAGAGTGAGAGAGGGAGAGGGACAGGGAGAGAGATAGATAGATAAATATACATAGAGTGAGAGAGAGAGGTAGAGAATGAGAGAGAGAGAGAGAGTGAGAGAGAGAGAGGGGAGAAAGTATGTTGGAGAGAGGGAGGGAGAGAGAGGAAGGGATGAAGGGAGAGTGAGAGAAAGGGGAGAGGAGGGAGAGATAGATAGATAGATCGATAGATCGATAGATAGACAGATAGATAGATAAGTAGATAGAGAGAGGGTGAAAGAGAGAGGGAGAGAGGGAAAGAGAGAGAGGGGGAGACAGGAGGAATAAAGAGAGAGAGTGAGAGTGGCAGGGGAGAGAGATAGGGAGAGAGAGAGGGGAGAGAGAGAGTGTGTGTGTGAGAGAGAGAGGGAGAGATATAGAACGAGAGTGAGGTGAGAGAGAAAAAGGGAGAGTGAGGCAGAGAGAGAGAGAAAGATAGAGCGAAAGAGCGAGAGAGAGAGAGAGAATGAGAGAGAATGAGGGAAGTAGGGAGAGATAGATAGAGAGTGAGAGAGAGCAAGAGAGAGTGGGGGAGAGAGAGTGAGAGAGAGAGAAAGAGAGAGCGGGAGAGAGAGCAAGAGCGAGAGAGAGAGAGGGAAAGAGGGAGAGATAGATTGATAGTTAGAGAGAGAGAGGGAGAGGGAGTAAGAGACAGAGGGAGAGGGGGAGAGTGAGAGAGGGACAGGGACAGAGAGAGAGATAGATAGATAAATAGACATAAAGTGAGA
>QANY01013484.1:0-17086 GCA_003255025.1 Datisca glomerata
TAACCACCTGAATCATATGCAAAATCTTCTTGGGAAGAATAAAAAAAACCAGCCCAGAATTGAAAGATAGCATAAAGCACAGATTCGACCAGCATAAGATAGGTAATTAGACTCCCAAGACTTCACTCTAGCTGTGATATGTTCCACCAAAGTGACACAATCCGTTTTGTTAAGCTTTGAGGTAATCAGGGGAACCCCCAAATATCTCATATGGAGCTCCCCAATGCTGAAATCACAAATATCCAGAATAGCTTGCATAGTAGTGGGGTGAACCCCAGACATGAAAACCTGACTTTTCTGAAGGTTATGAAGCCCAGATAGAGCCTCAAATAAAATTAAGCTATCCAAATGGTTTGAACTAAAGAAATATTACCCTTGTAAAATATAAAGAGATCATCAGCAAAGCACAAGTTAACAATATCAAGCTCCTTACACCTCCAATGATAGCCAAACTCAGCCTTGAGAGCTGCATGCTTGAGAATACCAGTGAGAACCTACATGACCAAGACAAAAAGATAGCGAGAGATAGAATCACCCCACCTAAGCCCTTTAGCACCAGAAAAGTAGCCTGTTAAATCACCATTAACGACAACCGAAAAAGAAGGAGAAGAAATACATTCCATCACACAATTAGAGAAGTGGTCAGGAAACCCCAAGTAATCAAATATTCTGCCAATAATCTCCCAATTTAAGCTATCATAAGATATTTTGATATCCACCTTGAAAGCACATCTAGGGCTATTAGAAGCCATATGGTAACCTCTAACCAGCTCTTGAGATAAGAAAATGTTATCTGCAATTGTTCTACCAGGCACAAAGGCTGCTGATTGTTACTAATAAGATCAGGAAGCACTTTTTTAAGCCTATCAGCAAGGCATTTTGGTAATGCATTTATAAATGACATTACAACAAGAGATAGGCCTAAAGTCACCAACATTAGAAGGATTGGGAACCTTAGGGATAAGAGCAATGGCAGTAGAGTTAACTGGTCTTAATAAAGAATGGGAGCTAAAAAACTCCAAAACATCTTTTGACACATCTTTGCCCACAATATGCCAACTTTTCTGAAAGAAACCAGCTGAAAATCCATCAGGACCAGGAGCTTTATTGTTACCCAAGCTAAGCATGGTGGAGTGCACATCCTCCTCTGAAAAGGGCTGATTGAGAATAGCCAAATGAGCTTGTGAGAGTTGGTTAGGAAGGATCTCAGAGAGAACATTCCAATCAATCTCTTGAATAGGGTGAGAAGTCCCAAGGAGCTTCACATAATAGGATATAACCTGGTCCTTAATAGCTTGCTCATCAGTAATAAGATCACCATCATCATTAACCAGCTGATTAATCCTGGATCTAACTCTGTTCTTCTTAAGCTTTTGAAAAAAGTAAGAAGAATTCTGATCACCCAAAGCTAGCCAATCAACTCTAGCTTTCTGTCTTAAAAAATCTTCTTCTGCATTTCTGTACTTGGTGAACTCTGCAAATATGATTTTTTCCTCCTCTTGAAGAGAAACATCACTAGGGGAAGCAGCAAGATCACCCTGCACCTTATAGAGAACTTCTGTAGCAATAAGAGCTCTTTTAGTAATATCTGAGCAAAAAGAGGAA
The DNA here is from genome assembly GCA_003255025.1 of Datisca glomerata. Taxonomy (NCBI): domain Eukaryota; kingdom Viridiplantae; phylum Streptophyta; class Magnoliopsida; order Cucurbitales; family Datiscaceae; genus Datisca; species Datisca glomerata. The sequence goes on from QANY01013484.1 coordinate 1,606, forward strand.
TTAAAATTCTTAAGTTCAATTTTAACTGATTTGAGCTTCTTACAAAGGCAGAACATGGTTGTCCCATACACCTCAATGTCCCAAACATCCTTGAGATAGCCCAATAACCCTCAAATTCCATCCACTAGTCAAAGAATTTAAAAGAAGGCTTAGGTCTGGCAGAATTAGCCCTAAGCTGAATAATAATAGGAGAGTGATTAGAGATACCAGGAGTGTGAAAATGGCAAGAAGTGGAAGGAAAATCCACTGCCCAATCACCATTGACCAAAGCTCTATCAAGTTTACACATAATACTGCTCCCACCAACCTGACCATTCCACCAAGTGAATTGGCAGCCACTATAAGGTAGATCAAGAACCTCCAAATGATTAAGGCAAGCAGCAAAATCAATAGTACTGTCCTTCCACTTGAAATCACCACCACAATTCTCACTAGGGTTCAAAATAGCGTTGAAATCTCCCAAAACAAGTCAAGGCTTTCCCTGGCTCAAAACCTTGTGGGAACAAAGCTTATCCCTCAAAGGCCTCCTTGAAATAGCATCATTAGTTGCATAAACTACTGAAATAATAAACTCAGCCCTATCATGATGAAAAGTCAGCTTACAATACATAGCTTGCTCAAAGGCATCAATTAATTGGACATCTAAAATCAAAATTCTTCCCTTCCTAGAAGAAGAATGGTTACCAATACTCACCCAATTGGGAAAAATAGATCTAGTGAGCCTAGAAAAATTAGAACATTTTACCTTAGTTTCAACCAAGGCACAAAATGATAACTTGAAATCTCTACAAAGTTTCCTAACCTCAGCTTGCTTTAGAAGGCCATTAAGCCCTCTTATATTCCAAGAAGCTAAATTAATCATAACATGGATAGAAGAAGAGTCAACATCCTCAAGACAGACATGAGCAATCTCTCTTCTATTGGACCCTTGGCACCCTTTGGGGGCTCTTTCTCAAAGGTTTGGTCCTAGGATTTATTTTGGTACAGGTTGGGATTGGACTACCAAGGTCAGCTCAGTGATCCAGAATGCAGCTTGGAACTGGCCTATTTCTAGCTCCCATGAGCTTATCACTATTAGAGAGATCCATCTTCCCCCTCCTAAAGAGTCCTCTTTGGACTCTTGGATTTGGACTCTTTCTCCCTCTGGTCTTTTCTCTGTGGGGCACACTTATAGGAAACTGGCTCCAGCAAGTGAAAAAGTGAGATGGGCTCCTCTTATTTGGTTTAAGAAGCATATTCCCAGATATAGCTTTATTACTTGGCTTGCTGTTCTTAATAGGCTTGCAACTGCGGATAGATTGGCTGCTTGGACCTCCTCTCCTGGGTTTTCCAATGTTAGTAGCTGTGTTCTTTGCTTGCATCCTTCAGAATCTTCTGAACACCTGTTTGTTTCTTGCCCTTATTCTAGCTTTATTTGGCAGAATTTAGTTGGTTTGTGTGGCTTGGTGTCTTCTCCTAGGAACTGGAATCAACTTATCTCCTGGCTCCTTGTGAAAGCCAGGAAGGGTTACTTCTTGAGCCTTATGTTGAAGCTTATGTTCAGCTCGTTTGTCTATCATATCTGGAGAGAGAGAAATAATCGAGTCTTTGAGGGCAAAATGAGGGACAAGAAAGTGGTCTTGGCTTGCATTAGAAATGCCATTAAAGGTAGATTTTTGAGTCTTAAAGGGTTTTCTGTGAATGAAGATACAAAACCATTCAGCTTGCCTGGGGATTGAATGCCTCTATTTTTGACAATTAAGCTTGGTTCTTCTGTTTCTTTAGGATGTTATCTCGTGTAATCTTCTGTTAGTGTTTGGGTGCCTCCAGCTTGTGTGTTGGCTGGTTCTTTTTTATTTGTGTCTTTTTTCCTGGGGTATGCCCCTTGTATATTTGTATGTTTCTTCTTCGGTTTATACAATTTTTTATTTTACCGAAAAAAAAAGTCTGATCAGCAATTAAAAGAGAGCTTTTGGCCTTTTGCTTCCTTTTCAACCTCGTCAAGGCAGATTTAGAGAGTTTAGGGGAAGGACCAACTTGAATTGCCAAAGTAACCATAGGAGAGGAAATTGGGGGAGCCAAATCAATGGGAGGGTGAGAATGAGAATGGGACTCACCATCTTCCTCTCTATAATCAGTTTGACCCTTAGCCTTCTTTTTACTAACCACCTCAGTCCATTCCTTGTCTTGGTCTTCCATTGAGAGGATATCAAGAGGAACAGAGGCTAGAATTTGCTCATTAAAGACCATGAGCTCCCTATTTTCATGGGGAGAAAGATATCTACTAGAAGTCTCTTTCTCATCACTAAGAGGATCGGTACCAGAAGTACTTTCAGCCACTTTTGGCTTGGGGGTAGGGATAGCGATATTGTTGCAATCATGGCCAAACAAATCCCCGTTATATTCTAAGTGGCTATATTAATCATTGTGAGGTAGGGGGCACCCCCTTTTTTGATTTCTATTTCCCACCCTTTTTACTGGGTGAGGAGTGANGTGAAAATGGCAAGAAGTAGCAGGAAACAACATAGCCCAATCACCGTTAACCAGGTGAGGAGTGAGATTAATCTTGCTTTTCTTCTTCTTTTTAGTCTTCTTCTTACCAGAGCTAGAAGAAGGGATACGAGGAAGGGCTAAAGGGGTCGGGGAAACCAAACTTGGATAATCTAAGTCAGGTTCCTTCTCTTGATCAGATTGGATAACCTCAACCTGAAGTGTGGTAACAATTTCTCCTTCCTCCAACAAGGGAACCACAGCACGCTCATTTGGGCAAGAGTTGGTTATTGGGGTCAGGATTTCAGCTTGGAATAGTTTCCTTCTTGATTTTCTTGAGGTCACCACACTCCAAGGTTCCTCATCAGGTGGAATAAGTGGGTTAGGGGTGGTGGGGGAATCAGGGATTGATCTAGGAGGAGTGGGGTGTCGGTCTGATGGAGAGATAGAGGGGGTGGGTGATCGGTTGGGGTGGTGGGGGAGGGGTGAATGGGTTTGGGGGCGCTGGGGGGGTTGGTGCTTTTTGATTGGGTTTAGGTTTGTAATCACAATTATGGCAAAAAAAATTGAGCATTGTTGGCATCTTGTAGGAAGACCTTCATAATTCACCTTAACCATTAATGGAAACATTTAGCACATCTCTTAGGTAGACACTCATACTCCACCTCCACCACCACTGGATCCCATCCGTCAAGGCCAAGGTCAACGGTGAAAAATTTAATCAAATCAGAGGAGGCTGAAATTTTCACACAAACTCTAGCATAATCATGTCTATAACCAGAGGTAGTAGCATTGTCAGAGTGAGAAGGGATACCCACAGCACTAGCACTGTGACTTAGAGCTTCTTCAGTCCATAATTCAATTGGAACATTCCACAATTTAACCCAAATTGGAAGGGTTGAAAGTTTCTCCTTTGAGAATTTAATATTTGGCTGCCACTCTTGAAGCACAATAGGCCTACCTAAGAGGTGCCAAGGTCCATCTTCTAAGACTGAGTTTCTATCCTCCACAGAGCCAAATTTGAAATAGAAAAGGCCTCTGGCAGCCGAGACCTCCTGAATTCCTCTTTTAGCCCAAAGTTGCAAAGCAATTTTCTTAACTAAGAGTAATGGAGCTGCCCTTCCAACAAAGTAGCCAACAAGGCAGCCTTCCCACCTAGAAAAATTCTCTATAGTAATATAATCAGGAAGCTTAACTGTGACATTACCATTTTCCGTAAAGGAAGAACTCACATAACCTAAGCAAACTTCTTTTTCAGGTTACCTTTAACCTTTTCAGCCCATGAACCAGCCGGTTTCTCCTGAGCAACACTCTTATTAGCTAAAAGGTCTTTATAAACTCTATTCTCATGCAGCTTTTTAGAAGAAGAAGTTGGGGAAGGAGGAGAAGAGCTCACCTTCTGTTTTCCATTAGAATCTGGTTTAGGAGAGAGAGAGATTTCTCCAAGCTCAAACCCACGACCATGGTAGCCTTTGACATCTTTGGTAGAAGTCAAATCCACCTTGTCACTCACAATCAATGTTGAGGTTGAGCTAAGGGAGGAGAGAGGATCTGCCACCAGCTTTGGAACTCCACCCACGTTCACATCATTGTCATAGAAAAGAGAAATATCTTCTTTCTCTTTCCCTTCAATCAAAACACCATCTACTTTCTCTTTCCCCTTAGACAAAGAAGCTGCCACCTGTCGCCCTAAGGGGCTGTCCACGTCATGATGGGAGAGAGGAGCCTTATCTAATAAAGAATTACCTTTTTGAGTGTCCTTTCCTTTATTTGAAAGGATAGTAGTAGATTGTTGACCAAGTTGAAGCTTGGGAGCTAGAGCCTCACTCTTCCCCAAGCTGACCACATCACACCCACTTGCCAAAAAGGAGCTGTCACCTCTCCCTTTTGATATGTTTGGCAGCTGCTTTTCCTCTTCTCCAAGCAAGATGATTTGAGACAAGCTTGATTTGTCTTCTATCAAAGGACACTCATCATTACCTTTGACAGAGAGGTAATGAGTATCATCTTCAACCTTTGGAGCTCTAGGCAAGCTGGTTGATCTCCGAGCACCACCTCTAGCTCCTCCTCTTATGCTACTTCTCTTTAGACTTGAACGAAGTTGGTCTGAAAGAGTCAGCTCAAGTAAATTGCTCTGATTGTGATCAGAAGAAATAAAATTATCTCTAAGCTTTGAATGATCAGAAATAATCTCTTTTGCAACTAATAAACTCGAAGCTTCCTTGGACTGAGCTTCTAACTTCCCAGGCTCAACAAAACCACTCTCTGGTCCAAATTTCTTCGTATTAGAACCTTGCTTAAGAGCATTAAAACCAATAACATGGGTTTTAGCTTCCCTAGCTCCCTTAGTAACCATATCATTCAAAACAGCATGGCCATTGAAAGACACTCCAAGCTTAGCTTGCCCACTAGCTGAATCTTTCTTAACACCACCTGAAACTTGCTTACCAACATCTGCAGCGTGCTTAATGTACTCATCATTAACCATTGTTAGAGGTCGTGGCCTCCCCTAAGGGAGGGAGAGGCTAAAACAAAAACCAGAATTCTAGAGAGAGGGGAGAGTTTCTCTCACTACAGTTCGAGTGATATCACAAAGTGTTGCATTGTGGTAGTGATTTCAAGTGGAATGACAGCTCAATTGATTTTGCTTCTTGTCTTGATCATTTGGAGGTTCTCGACCTCCCTTATAGTGGCTGTCAATTCACTTGGTGGAATGGTCAAGTTAATGAGGGTAGCAAGATGCGCAAGCTTGATAGAGCCCTTGTTAACGGTGATTGGGCTACATTGTTTCCTGCTACTTCTTGCCATTTTCACACCCTGGGTATATCTGATCACTCTCCTATTATTATTCAGCTTAGGGCTAACTCAGCTAGACCTAAGCCTTCTTTTAAGTTCTTTGATTTTTGGATAGATTTTGAAGGCTTCTGAGCTGCTCTTAAAGATGTTTGGGAGATTGAAGTGTTTGGGACAGCCATGTTTTGTCTCTATAAGAAGCTTAAATCTGTTAAATTGCTCTTAAGAAATTTAATGCCTCTTTTTGCTCAGATATTTCTAAAAGGGCTCTTATGGCTAGAGAATCCCTCTCTAAAGTGAAAGCTGACCTTATTGCCTCTCCTAGTGTCGTCTCTCTTCAAGAGGAGGAGAAAATTAGATTTGCTTATTAGATGCTTAAGATCCGCACGCAAATTAAACTGGTAATATGTAAAGTACTAAAATTAGATATCAATGCTTCATAAGACAGCCAAGGTTTACAAAATGCTTGGGTTAAGACCCCATCTACCCACTTAACATAGATTAGTATCGTTAGTGCCAAAACACTTCGAATCCCAAAGCCTTAATCTGACTAATTGTGAAATAGCTTCAGTTAGGATCTTGGAATCTCTGATTTTGCCTTAAAAAATCCTTGCATTTCTTTCTCTCCATATATAATAGATGAAGGAAGTATAAGCTAGCTTAACTAGGACTCCTCTGAGTGACTTCCCTTTTGCATTATCTAGCATCCAATCTACAAACTGATCCCAATCCCTAACCTGGCAGTGTAGATCACATTTGTTCACAAGTGTGGCCCATACTCTAGCTGAATAACAACAATTGACAAAAAGATGCTCATGTGTCTCCTGGTAGCCAACACAACACACACAATCAGAATAAAACCCTGGTGTTTGGTCCCATTATGCATCCCTATCTCTAGTGGAAAGCTGCACCTTGGGATGTGTTTAGAGAACCATATCACCTTTGCCCACTTAACCGGTTGTCTTGTAGGGGACAATGCCTTATATGTTAGACTTAGGGAGAAATCTCCATTCTGACTTGAACTCCATTTCCAAATATCTTGTCGTTGAGCTTGGGGAGGAGGAATCGGAACACTTCTAATCTCAAGAAACTCAAAGGTGTTTGAAGTTGGCCAATGCCATTGATTGTCTTGAATGACAACACTCACCATAGAGTCCATAGTCCAAGAAGTTCCTGACAAAAGTCTTTACCCAAATCTGGCCCAAAGGACACCTAGAGGATGCCAATTATCTGTAAGAAGCTACACAGTAGTACCATCTCCAATAGTTATAGAGCAAAAGGACAGAAACTTGCTTCTGAGCTGGACAAGCTTTCTCCAAACCCAAGATGGGTTAGAAGGAATGGAAACCAAGAAAATTGAACTCTTTCTGATTAGGTATGTTTGACACCAATCTTTCCAAAGTGATCTTTTAGAAGGGAGTAGCAAGAACCATAAGTGTTTGGCTATAGCAACTTCATTAGCTAGAACCAAATCCCTAAGGCCCAACCCACCTTGTACCTTGTCAAAACATAGGTCTGCCCAAGCTACCTTGGCCCCAGAAGCTTTAGTATCTTGGCCATTCCATACAAAATTTCTTACCAAGCATTGGACTGTCTTCACCACTTTTTTAGGGAGAATGAAGAGGACCACTCCAAAAGTTGACCATAGCCATAAGGACAGTCTTGATAAGTTGGAGTCTTCCTGCATAAGACAAAATACTTGGATTCCCAAGACCTGATTGTCATAGTGAGTCTGTCAACCAAACCTTGACAATCTGATTTGGTAAGCTTGGTTGTAATGAGTGGGACACCAAGATATCTAACTGGAAGAGACCCTTCTATAAAACCCAGTTCAGCATGAATGATAGAAGACATCTCTAGGCTCACCCCTGATAAGAACAGTTGACTCTTTGAAATATTTGGTTGAAGCCCTGATAGCTCTTGGAAAATGGCCAAAGCTTCCTTAAGCACATGCACGGTGTTTTTGTCTCCTTTACAGAACAAGTGTAGGTCATCAGCAAAGCACAGATTGACTAAGTTAAGCTCTTTGCACCTCCAACGGAACTGGAACTCTGAGTGTTTGTCTAATTCCTTTAACACCTCTAAAGTAACCATGCAGCTCACCATTTATATTCACTGAGTATGAGGGAGAAGAAAGGCACTCCATGACCCAAGAAATGAAAACATTTGGGAAGCCAAGGCATTGAAAAGCTTTACCTATTAGTGACCAGTTCACACTATCATAGGCTTTCTTAAGGTCCACCTTGAGAGCACACCTTGTCAAACCAAGTGATCTATGGTAGCTTCTAAATAATTCTTGGGAGAGAAAAATATTGTCAGCCATTCTTCTTCCTGGGATAAAAGCACTTTGGTTCTAACTTACGATGTTGGGTAATACAAGCTTGAGTCTTTCAGCAAGTATTTTTGTGATGCACTTGTAGACTACATTGCAGCAAGAGATAGGTCTAAAGTCCCCAATACTAGTGGGATTAGGGACCTTTGGTATACCTCTTTTAGGAGGTTACCTTTAGTAAAGAACTCCAAAATAGCTTTGGTTACATCCCCACCCATCCTCATGACATGCTTTCCTAAAGAACCCAGCTGAAAAACCATCTGGTCCAGGAGCTTTGTCAGTTCCCATATTCAAAATAACTTGCTTGACCTCATTTTCTTCAATGGGAAGAGTCAAAGGTACAGCCTGATCAGGTCCAAGCTTTCTTGGCAAAACACAATCAAGTATACTCCAATTGACTCTCATTTCTTCATTTGGTGTACCCAAGAGGTTTTTGTAGTAATCTAAGATATGATCCTGGTTTTCCTCATGGGAAGTAAGTAGAGAGCCTTGATTGTCCAGGTGTGTAATCCTGGTTTTGAATCTATTCTTTTTCATTCTTTGAAAAAAAGAGAAGTGTTCTGATCACCCAATTGAAGCCACTGTACTCTTGACTTCTGCCTGTAGAAGCTCTCTTCAGCATGTCTAAGCTCAAAGAATTTAGAGCATGCATCTCTCTCCTGAGCCTGTAACAATGCATTTAAAGGGTCATTTACCAACAAGTTTTGAATTGCCTCCATGTGTGCTTTAGCCAATTTAACTCTAGAAGGAAGGTCACTGCAAAATCTTTGGTTGAACCTCCTCAGTTCACCTTTGAGTGCCTTAAGCTTCTTACGAAGTCTAAACATTGTTGTCCCTGAAATCTCAACACCCCAAACTCTGTCCAGAAGCAGCCAAAACCCTTATCTTTCAAACTAAAATAAAAAAAACTTGAAGCTTACTCTTGGTTTATAGGGGTCCATCTCCATTGTAAGACAATAGGACTATGATCAGAGATGCCATGAGGAGTAAAGAGACAATTTGTGTCAGGGAACGAGTCCATCCACTGAATATTTGACATGGCTCTATCCAGCTTACACATAATAAAGGTTTCATCGTGATACTTGTTTGACCATGTGAATTGACGACCTGAGTATGCAAGGTCCTCAACCTCAATAGTGAAAATGCATTTGTTGAAGTCAAAGATGCCTTCATCCCATCCCTTAGCTCCTCCTGATTTCTCACTAGGAGAGGCAATAACTTTGAAATCTCCGGCGATAAGCCATGGAGCATGAGAAGTGAGTGAGTGGTGGAGCACAAGGATTCCCAAAGCTTCTTCCAGGTCACTTTAGAATTTGAAGCATATAAGAATGTGTTATAACATACAACATTAGAATGCTTAATAGTAAGCTTACAAAATATAACTTGGTCAGTAGAATCCAAAAATATTACATCAAGTACTTTTGGGTCCCAAGCAACCCAAATTCTACCCCTTGTAGCAAAATTGTAGTTTGCTACCACCTCCCAATTAGGAAAAATGGCCTTAGCAAGATTAGTGAGTTTAAAGTTTTTCACTTTAGTTTCAAGTAAAGAACAAAGAAAAAAATTGAAATTCTTACAAAGCTTCCTCACAGCAGCTTGTTTTTAAGGAGTCATTGAGCCCCCTAATGTTCCAAGTAGCAAGATTAAACATGAATATGTGGGTTGTGGGTTTCCCCACTAGCTGCAACTCCTTTTTCTCTACCCTTTGTAGCGTGTGGTGTGCCATTGATTTTCTTCTTCTTCTTCTTCTTCTTCTTCTTCTTCTTCTTCTTCTTCTTCTTCTTCTTCTTCTTTCTCCTTTTGCTTGAGCTGAGAGTGTTAGGAGAAGGAGAAGGGGTGGAAAGCTCTTGGTTCTTGCTCACGACAGCAAGATTATCCTCTTCTTCCTCAGTTGAGTGCTCAATAGGTTCCACCCTTAGTGGGGAAGCTTCAACTATGTCTTGGTCTAGCACTAAGGCCAATTCAAATCCCACTTCTGAGTTGATTTTCTTCCTTGATCTCTTGGATGGAATCTCAATCCAGCCACTGTCATCATCCAAATGGGTTGAGGGAGTGGTGTTTGGGAGAAGTGAGGGAGAAATGGGGGATTGTTTTGGGGTGGAATGTGTGGGGGATGAGGGAGAGGAGTGATTTGGGGAGTTTGAGGTGGAGCTAGGGTTGGATTGTGGTATTACGTGTAGATCTTAAGCCTCTGACTAGACTCTAATTTTGTATTTCCTAGGGTACGCCCCTTGTACATGTGTAAGTATATTTTGGTTTATACAATTTTTGGTTCGGTAAGCAAAAAAATGTATAAACCCGAAAAATACAAACAAATATACAATGGGCATACCCCAGGAAATACAAAGCTACAAAACCAAAAAAGAGATAAGTCTGGCTAGCTAAAGCCAAAACAAATCTAAACCAAAATAAATAAGCCAATTAAATCTCAACACATTACAAAAACAAACCAAACCCCTCAATAAAAAAAAAACAAATAAACATACTCAGCTCCTAAGGAGGCTCAAAAATCAAAAGGTTGAGATCCCAAGCAGCTTGGAGAGACAGGTTCAACTCTGAGGCAATGACACCTCCAAGCAACCAAAGCCTATCCCTAATGGAGTCCGAGATAATCTTGATCAAAACAGCATTATCCCTGATTTTTCCCTGGAAGATTCTGAGGTTTCTCTCCCTCCAAATATGGTAGATAAGGGCTGTGAACAAAAGCTTCAGAACGGAGCAAGGGCTTTATAGGTATATTTAATAGAGAAAAGCCCTTTCTTGCTAGGGGTCCAAGCCTAGGAATCCCTCACTAGACCCTTGGGAGAGGGGAGAGTGGTATCTCTAATCTCCATAAGTTCAAAAGTGTTTGAAGAGGGCCAATTCCAGCACCCATTTCGAATCACCTTACTCACTCTAGAGTCAATATCCCACCCTGTACCCGAGAGAAGCCTTGGGCCAAATTTGGTAATGAGAACCCCCAAAGGGTGCCATTGATCAGTAAGAAGCCTCAAAGACTCCCCATTGCCAATAGTAACTTTGCAAAAGGGAGAGAATTTATCCCTCAATTTCAGAATCTTTCTCCGAACCCAAGAGCAAGTAGAAGGAATAGGAGTAAAAAAATGGAGCTCTTTTTCACTAAGAAGGTGAAGCACCAAAAGATAAATATTTTATTTTCCAAGATCTGATTCTGCCCACAATATTCTCAACCAAGGAGTCACAGTCAGTCTTACCCAACTTAGAAGTAATGAGAGGGACTCCCAGGTATCTCATAGGCAAAGAACCCACGGTTAAAGGCATAATCTCTAAAATATTCTGTTGGATAGTATCAGACACCCCTGAGAAGAAGATCTGGCTCTTAAGAAGATTAGGCTGAAGCCCAGATAAAGCTTCAAAGAGAAGGAGACCCTCCTTAATAATTTGGACTGGTTTCACATTTCCTTTGCAAAAAATTAAGAGATCATCCGCAAAGCAAAGATTAATCATATTGAGCTCTTTGCACCTCCAATGGAACTCAAAGTTAAGGTCTAGGGCAGCAAAATGAAGGATGCCAGAAAGAACCTCCATTACTAAAACAAAGAAATAAGGAGAAATAGGGTCTCCTTGTCTGATCCCCTTGGCCCCTTTAAAGAACCCTTTCAGCTCACCATCGATATTGATAGAGAAAGAAGGGGTAGAATTACACTCCATAACACACTTAGTGAAATTTTCTGGGAACCCCAAGCAATCAAGGATCCTGCCAATAAGATGCCAATTCACAGAATCATACGCCTTCTTCAAATCAATTTTTAGGGCACACCATGGGCTATTACCCTTTCTATGGTAGTTTCTAACAAGATCTTGGGATAAGAAAATGTTATCAGCAATTCTTCTCCCCGGAACAAATGCATTTTGGTTCGGGCTGATTAGATCTGGGAGAACCAGCTTCAATCAACTTATTTGCCAAAAGCTTAGTAATACATTTATAGATAACATTACAACAAGAAATAGGCCTAAAATCACTAACCCTAGAGGGGTTAGAGACCTTAGGGATAAATGAAACAGTAGTAAAAGGTTCCTAAAATCTTTTAGTGAGAGAAGCTCTCCCCTCTCTCTAGAATTCTGGTTTTAGTTTTTGCCTCTCCCTCCCTTAGGGGAGGCCACGACCTTTAACAATGGTTAATGATGAGTACATTAAGCACGCTACAGATAATGGTAAGCAAGTTTCAGGTGGTGTTAAAAAAGATTCAGCTAGTGGTCAAGCTAAGCTTGGAGTGTCTTTCAATGGCCATGCTGTCTTGAATGATATGGTTACTAAGGGAGCTAGGGAAGCTAATGCCCATGTTATTTGTTTTAATGCTCTTAAGCAAGGTTCTAATACTAAGAAATTTGGACAAGAGAGTGGTTTCGTTGAGCCTGGGAAGTTAGAAGCTCAGTCCATGGAAGCTTCGAGTTTATTAGTTGCAAAAGAGATTATTTCTGATCATTCAAAGCTTAGAGATAATTTATTTCTTCTGATCACAGTTAGAGCAAATTACTTGTGCTGACTCTTTTTCAGACCAACTTCGTTCAAGTCTTAAGAGAAGTAGCATAAGAGGAGGAGCTAGAGGTGGTGCTTGGAGAACAACCAGCTTGCCTAGAGCTCCAAAGGTTGAAGATGATACTCATTACCTCTCTGTCAAAGGTAATGATGAGTGTCCTTTGATAGAAGACAAATCAAGCTTGTCTAAAATCATCTTGCTTGGAGAAGAGGAAAAGCAGCTGCCAAGCATATCAAATGGGAGAGGTGACAGCTCCTTTTGGGCAAGTGGGTGTGATGTCGTCAGCTTGGGGGAGAGTGAGGCTCCAGCTCCCAAGCTTCAACTTGGTCAACAATCTACGACTATCCTTTCTAATAAAGGAAAGGACACTCAAAAAGGTAATTCTTTATTAGATACCATTGTGATGTTCAAGCTGATTAATTTTAGCTCTAGACCTACTTTTCCTCAATTTTTGGAAAAAAAATAGGAGGTGTTTTGATCCCCCAAACTCAGCCAGTGCACTCTAGATTTTTGCCTCAAGAAGCTCTCCTCGGCGTTTCTAATCTCAATGAAGTCATTATAAGCTAATTTTTCCTGGGTTTGGAGAGAAGCATTAGAAGGGTTAGAAGCAAGAGCACCTTGGATAGCACTCAATTTACTCCTTGGTAGCTAAGCCCTAACTGAAATATCATTGCAAGAGGCCTGATTAAAGCTCCTGAGAGCTTTCTTAAGTGATTTGAGCTTAGAAGTCAGCTTAAACATGGCTGAACCCCTCATCTCAACTCCCCATGCTCTTTCGACCACCGGCCAAAAACCCTTTCTATCAATCCAAAAATTGATAGGTCAGAAGCAAGTCGTAGGTCTGGCATTGCTCCACCCCCCTTAATAATAATGGGGCTATGGTCAGAAGCACCCGAAGAATGAAAAGTGCAAGTAGAAGAAGGGAAAAAATCTAACCACAAAGAGTTGATTAAAGCTCTATCCAAATTTTTCATGATATAGGTACCATCATCCTGGCGATTACTCCAAGTGAATTGACAGCCACTATAAGGGTGGTCCTCCACTTCGATTCTGAATAAGCACTCTCCAAACTACCTCATTCCAGTGTACCATTCAAACCTGCCTCCTACCTTCTCATTAGGGTGTAAAGATTCATTAAAGTCACCTGTGATAATCCAAAAGGATTGAGCACACTTTCCATGGTGCTGAACAAGGCTATTCGAAAGCTCAATTCTCTCAGAGCTAGAGTTTGAAGCATACACGAAAGAAGCAAAGAAAACCATTCCTGAGAGTGTCAAAGTGATTTTACACAAAATAGTCTGATTGGAGCTAAAGATAGACTCCACCTCAAGCATGTCTGGATCCCAAGCAACCCAAATCCTCCCTCCTTGAGAAAAATCATAATTAGCTAGAATCTGCCAATTAGGGAACACACTTTGAGAAATTGAAGAAAACTTAGGGAATTTCACCTTAGTTTCCACCAAAGAGCACAAATTCAGTTGAAAGTCTCTACACAACTTCCTGACCTCTGCTTGCTTGAGAGTACTATTGAAGCCTCTCACATTCCAAGTGGCAAGATTAATCATAGATGGATTGGGCAGTGGGTTACCCCACCTTTGATAACCAATTTCCCCTTCACCTTACTAGGGTGAGGGGTACCTTCCCTTTCTTCTTCAGCTTCTTCTTGGAGCTCTTAGAATCTTGGCCCACAGAATTAGGAGCCACAGGGGTGAGGGACTCATTGTCTTCATTAGTACCGATTTTCATCTCCTCCTCACCATGGGGAGCCTCTTCTTTGGGTGGGAGCATAGCTATAGGGCTATCCAAAGAACTACGCTCCAAACTATTGAAACTTGGCTCAATAGCTAAGCTTTTATTTGCTAAAGGAGACTTTCTCCCAAATTTCTTTTTTGTGACCACTGTCCATCCTTCTCTTTTTTTTTCGGTAAGTTAAAATTTCATTAACCGAAGCATAATTTACAAATATTCAAGGGGCATACCCCATGCATATTTAAAAGAATGGCTGAGCAAGACAGGAAAGAGAAAGACCATTGGCTATATCAGCACAACTATCCAACCCCTAACTTTAACTTAACTTAGCCTACAAAAAATAAACTCTAGAAAGTTTCCCACACCACACAATGTAGGAGAAACAGAAAAAAAAAAAAAAACATAAGTCTAAAATAGAACTTAACAAACATAAAACTCCTGAGTTAACAAACAACCAAGTAATTGCTACAACCAATTTCAGTGAACAAAAGCATCCCATTAATCACGTAATGGGGAAGGGAAAGGTACCACCCCCCCTCAAGAAGAGCCTGAGATCTATCGAAGCTCGAGCTTGAAGGAGGAACCTCTTTCCCAGCGCTGCCTTGTGTTCAAGAAAATTGCTTTGAGAGAGGGGAAGAGTGACCCATCTCTAAACTTGCTCTTTCCCTTGGACGAAGAAGGAGCTGCTGAGTTGGCACTTGCAAGGAGCTGCTGAGCTGGCACCTTGTTTAGCTGCTGAACTGACACCTTGATTAGATGCTCTTTCAATCAGATTAGGATAAATATCTAAGGAGAGAGAATAATCTCCACTTTGTCCTATCACATTTGGAATCAAATCATTTCTTTCATAGGAGAGAGAAATTGTAGGCTCCAAATTTTGACCGAGAACCTCTCCTTCACTTGGTTTTGGAGAGAGAAATAGTAGGCTTCAAAAAAGGAGCTGTCACCTCCTTCACTTTGATTGGAGAGAGAAATAGTAGGCTTAATAAAGGAGCTCACACCTCCTTCACTTTGATTGGAGAGAGAAATAGTAGGCTTCAAAAACGGAGCTGTCACCTCCAACCTTTACCACTGCCACATGAGCCAATTTGTCCCCTCCAGAAAATGAGAGCTCATCTTCAACCTCAAGAAATCTGGGCAAGCTTGAAAACATCTGAGCACCACCCCCAGAACCTCCATGGGAGCCTTTAATCTTAGATAAACTAGCTCTCAACTGATCTTGGCTGATAGAGACCAACCAACAATGGAATAGACTCCCTGATTTAAACTAGGCTTCTCCTTAAGATAAAGTAAGGTCTTGGACTGACCAAGACATTGAATACTCCCCCCAAGAGTAATTTCACGACCCCCCTTAGCTGAGAGAGAAAGACGAACACCTTCTAGGGAGATTCCCTCTTGAACTTCAAAACTCAAAAGCTGGGTCCGAGCTTTGAGAAGCTTTCTTCCCTCCATGATCAACCAGAGCTCCTAAAGAGAAGAAATCACCTTAGGCAGAAACCTTGGTTAGTACCCAATAAGTGAGTTTGTCACCCACCTTGGCTAATAGAGACCAATTAACAATGGAGTTTCCTCCCTCATAGTGAGGGAGGAAACCCGAGATCAGAAAAAGAAAACCTAGAGAGAAGGGAGAGCTTCTCTC
>QANY01013484.1:23430-53225 GCA_003255025.1 Datisca glomerata
TCTGAACACCTGTTTGTTTCTTGCCCTTATTCTAGCTTTATTTGGCAGAATTTGGTTGGTTTGTGTGGCTTGGTGTCTTCTCCTAGGAACTGGAATCAACTTATCTCCTGGCTCCTTGTGAAAGCTAAGAAAGGTTACTTCTTGAGCCTTATGTTGAAGCTTATGTTCAGCTCGTTTGTCTATCATATCTGGAGAGAGAGAAATAATCGATTCTTTGAGGGCAAAATGAGGGACAAGAAAGTGGCCTTGGCTTGCGTTAGAATTGCCATTAAAGGTAGATTTTTGAGTCTTAAAGGATTTTCTGTGACTGAAGATAAAAAAACCATTCAGCTTGCCTGGGGATTGAATGCCTCTATTTTTGACAATTAAGCTTGGTTCTTTTGTTTCTTTAGGCTGTTATCTCTTGTAATCTTCTGTTAGTGTTTCGGTGCCTCCAGCTTGTGTGTTGGCTGGTTCCTTTTTTTGTGTCTTTTTCCTGGGGTATGCCCCTTGTATATTTGTATGTTTCTTCTTCGGTTTATACATTCGGGAAAGAGTCAACCCAGTGAGTGTTTCCTAGAGATCTATCCAACTTATACATTGTGAAGGTACCATCTTGGTGCTTTTTAGACCAGGTGAATTGGCATCCAAAATAGGCAAGGTCTTCCACCTCAATATTGTATAGGCAATCATTAAATTCATTTATACCCTTATTCCAACCTTCTATCCCTCCTACTTTCTCATTGAATCACATTAAAATACCCCAAAATAAGCCAAGGTGAAGATGAGAAAGCTGAATGTTGTGCTTCAAGGAAAACCCAAAGGTACCTCCAATCACTCCTATCATTAGAAGCATAGACAAAGGTGAAAAAACTATCAGCACTAGAGCTTAAGATGGAAGCCCTAAAGTATATTTCCTGAGCTGAGGAGTTAAGAACAGTGAGGTTGATAGTCTTTGAATCCCAAGCAACCCAAATTCTACCACCTGAAGTGATGCATAGTTTTCAATACATTTCCAGTAAGGGAACACATTACTAGGAAAACTTTACCACTCTTAACTTTAGTCTCAATAACTGAGCATATACAGGTTGAAGTCCATACACAGTTTTCTCACATCAACCTATTTAAGGGAGCCATTAAGCCCCCTTACATTCCAGCTGGCTATATTAATCATTGTGAGGTGGGGTTCACCCCTCTATGTGTTTCAATTCCTCACCCTTTTGAGTGAGATAAAATTTCTCTTTCTTCTTTTTTGTAGCTTCTTCTTAATAGACCTAGAAGATAGGGAAGGTGATACGGAACGTCCAAGAATAAGCTTGAGAACCCATTTAAGTATAGGAACCCACGAAGCATTAACGTGAAAACCCGAATACCCAATTCGGCAACAACCCCTAAGAAAAGGCTAGAAAAATAGATTTCTTAAATAGATGATCAAGAACTAGAATAAAGAAAACTTGTTTCTAAATTCCAGTTTTGAAACACTTCACAAGAAGGTGATCAATCTACTTGAATGTTTCTTAAAGCATGTATTCTACTCAAGAACACAAAGATAAAAGCAAAAAAAACTTTTGGTTTTACCCAAGAATAGGAAGCTAACCTAATTATATTTTAAATAATAATTAAGAATAGACTATATTAAGCAAAATAAAACTGCTAGACTCTAAATAAAGTGAAATTTCGTTCAGCCCAAAAGGTAACACAAATATAGCCCATTACATACTTAAAACCCAACACATTAATAGCTTGGACTTGAACCAAGTTGTACTGACTCGTGTTGCACTTATCCCAAAGCTTTGATGTCCTTGTAGACCTTCACTAGCTGAATTGACTAAGCCATGCAAATGGTGGATTAAAACTTGTTGAAGCTTCTTAGACCGCGACCTTGTTATTGGTCCTTGAGGCTGCTAATTGGACTAGAAACCTCTTGAACTGGCTCCTTGCCTTCTTGATCATGCACATCTTTAAGATGACATCCAACATTACATCATACATGGATGATGTTTGACATCCAACATGACATCACACATGGAGCAAGATGTGACATCCAACATGGCAGCCTGCATAGGACATGATGTGGAGTCCAACATGGCAGCCCACATGGAGCATGACTTGGCATTTTGAATGATGACAAGTAATCAAGACACCTTAACAATCCTAACCTAGAAGTGGACAACCAATAGGAGTCTTTTGGGTGGATTACAAGTTCTTTATTTATTGGGGAAATATAATTTCTTTGTTTTTTTAGTGAGAAAAACTCTCCCCTCTCACTAGAATTCTGGTTTTTGTTTTTGCCTCTCCCTCCCTTAGGGGAGGCCACGACCTCTAACAATGGTTAATGATGAGTACATTAAGCACGCTGCAGATGTTGGTAAGCAAGTTTCAGGTGGTGTTAAGAAAGATTCAGCTAGTAGGCAAGCTAAGCTTGGAGTGTCTTTCAATGGCCATGCTGTTTTGAATGATATGGTTACTAAGGGAGCTAGGGAAGCTAATGCCCATGTTATTGGTTTTAATGCTCTTAAGCAAGGTTCTAATACGAAGAAATTTGGACCAGAGAGTGGTTTTGTTGAATCTGGGAAGTTGGAAGCTCAGTCCAAGGAAGCTTCGAGTTTATTAGTTGCAAAAGAGATTATTTCTGATCATTCAAAGCTTAGAGACAATTTTATTTCTTCTGATCACAATCAGAGCAATTTACTTGAGCTGACTCTTTCAGACCAACTTCGTTCAAGTCTAAAGAGAAGTAGCATAAGAGGAGGAGCTAGAGGTGGTGCTCGGAGATCAACCAGCTTGCCTAGAGCTCCAAAGGTTGAAGATGATACTCATTACCTCTCTGTCAAAGGTAATGATGAGTGTCCTTTGATAGAAGACAAATCAAGCTTGTCTCAAATCATCTTGCTTGGAGAAGAGGAAAAGCAGCTGCCAAACATATCAAAAGGGAGAGGTGACAGCTCCTTTTTGGCAAGTGGGTGTGATGTGGTCAGCTTGGGGAAGAGTGAGGCTCTAGCTCCCAAGCTTCAACTTGGTCAACAATCTACTACTATCCTTTCAAATAAAGGAAAGGACACTCAAAAAGGTAATTCTTTATTAGATAAGGCTCCTCTCTCCCATCATGACGTGGACAGCCCCTTAGGGCGACAGGTGGCAGCTTCTTTGTCTAAGGGGAAAGAGAAAGTAGATGGTGTTTTGATTGAAGGGAAAGAGAAAGAAGATATTTCTCTTTTCTATGACAATGATGTGAACGTGGGTGGAGTTCCAAAGCTGGTGGCAGATCCTCTCTCCTCCCTTAGCTCAACCTCAGCTTTGATTGTGAGTGACAAGGTGGATTTGACTTCTACCAAAGATGTCAAGGGCTGCCATGGTCGTGGGTTTGAGCTTGGAGAAATCTCTCTCTCTCCTAAACCAGATTCTAATGGAAAACAGAAGGTGAGCTCTTCTCCTCCTTCCCCAACTTCTTCTTCTGAAAAGCTGCATGAGAATAGAGTTTATAAAGACCTTTTAGCTAATAAAAGTGCTGCTCATGAGAAACCGGCTGGTTCATGGGCTGAAAAGGTTAAAGGTAACCTGAAAAAGAAGCTAAGCTTAGGTTATGTGAGCTCTTCCTTTACGGAAAATGGTAATGTCACAGTTAAGCTTCCTGATTATATTACTAAAGAGAACTTTTCTAGGTGGGAAGGCTGCCTTGTTGGCTACTTTGTTGGAAGGGCAGCTCCTTTACACTTAGTTAAGAAAATTGCTTTGCAACTTTGGGCTAAAAGAGGAATTCAGGAGGTCTCGGCTGCCAGAGGCCTTTTCTATTTCAAATTTGGCTCTGTGGAGGATAGAAACTCAGTCTTAGAAGATGGACCTTGGCACCTCTTAGGTAGGCCTGTTGTGCTTCAAGAGTGGCAGCCAAATGTTAAATTCTCAAAGGAGAAACTTTCAACCCTTCCAATTTGGGTTAAATTGTGGAATGTTCCAATTGAATTATGGACTGAAGAAGCTCTAAGTCACATTGCTAGTGCTGTGGGTATCCCTTCTCACTCTGACAATGCTACTGCCTCTGGTTATAGACATGATTATGCTAGAGTTTGTGTGAAAATTTCAGCCTCCTCTGATTTGATTAAGTTTTTCACCATTGACCTTGGCCTTGACGGATGGGATCCAGTGGTGGTGGAGGTGGAGTATGAGTGTCTACCTAAGAGATGTGCTAAATGTTGCCTCTTTGGTCATGATTGTGATGCTAAAGTGGCCCCTAAGAATAATCTAGCTAGTGAGGAAGAAACCGCTAGCAAAGATTCTTCTCCCCAAGATAATAGGGAGCTTATGGTTTATGAGGAGCCAAAGGGTGAAATCTCTCCTCCCTTTCCTCTTAATACCATCCATGTGGAAGACCAAGTCAATGAATGGACTCAGGTGGTTAGCAAAAGGAAGGGTAAGGGTCTCATTGTGCCTTGTGAGGATAAAAATGAGCCTCAAGCCTCTTCTGACTCTACATTGAGTTTGGCTCCCCCCAAAGCTTCCTCAATTGTCAATATCACTATCCAACCTGGTCCTTCTCCCAAGCTCTCTAAATCAGCTTTGAAGAGGTTGAAAAAGAAGCGAACGGCTGAAGGCTTTTTCTTATTGGCTGATCAAGTTACTCAGGCTCCCCCTGAGAATGGTGACTCTCTCCCCCCCTTTTTATGATTAATTTAGCTTCTTGGAATATAAGAGGGCTTAATGGCCTTCTAAAGCAAGCTGAAGTTAGAAAACTTTGTAAAGACTTTAAATTATCTTTTTGTGCTTTAGTTGAGACTAAGATCAAGTGTAATAATTTTGCTGGACTTTCTAGATCTGTTTTTCCCAATTGGGCTACCTTTGCTAACCATTCTCCTACTAGCAAAGGTAGAATTGTTTTAGCTTGGGATCCCAAGATTTTGGATGTTCTTCTAATTGATGCCTTTGATCAAGCTATGTTTTGTAAGCTAACCATTCTCCATGAAAAGACAGATTTCTTTGTCTCTGTGGTGTATGCAGCCAATGATGCTATCTCCAGGAAGCCTTTGTGGGAAAAACTTGGCTCTCATAAGACATTAAGTCAGGGGAAGCCTTGGCTAATTCTTGGTGACTTTAATGCTATTTTGAAGCCTATTGAGCATTGTGGTGGTGATTTCAAGTGGAATGATAGCTCAATTGACTTTGCTTCTTGTCTTGATCATTTGGAGGTTCTCGACCTCCCTTATAGTGGCTGTCAATTCACCTGGTGGAATGGTCAAGTTGGTGAGGGTAGCAAGATGCGCAAGCTCGATAGAGCCCTGGTTAACGGTGATTGGGCTATGTTGTTTCCTGCTACTTCTTGCCATTTTCACACCCCGGGTATCTCTGATCACTCTCCTATTATTATTCAGCTTAGGGCTAACTCAGCAAGACCTAAGCCTTCTTTTAAGTTCTTTGATTTTTGGATGGATTTCGAAGGCTTCTGGGCTGTTCTTAAGGATGCGTGGGAGATTGAGGTGTTTGGGACAGCCATGTTTTGTCTCTATAAGAAGCTTAAATCTGTTAAATTTGCTCTTAAGAAATTTAATGCCTCTTTTTGCTCAGATATTTCTAAAAGGGCTCTTATGGCTAGAGAAGCCCTCTCTAAAGTGCAAGCTGACCTTATTGCCTCTCCTAGTGTTGTCTCTCTTCAAGAGGAGGAGAAAATTAGATTAGCTGATTTCACTAAGCTCAGGAATGCAGAAGAAGATTTTCTGAGGCAAAAAAGCAGAGTTGATTGGCTTGCCTTGGGTGATCAGAATTCCTCTTTCTTTTTTCAGAAACTAAAGAAGAATAGAGTCAGATCAAGAATTAATCAGTTGGTTAATGAGGAGGGTGACCTTATTACTGATGACCAGGCTATCAAAGATCAAATCCTTTCTTATTATAGGAATCTTCTTGGGACTTCTCACATTGACCAGGAGGTGGATTGGAGTGTTCTCTCTCAGATTCTCCCTAATAAGCTCTCTCAAGCTCACTTAGCTATCCTCAACCACCCTTATACAGAGGAAGACGTTCACACAACTATCTTTAGTTTGGGGAGTAGTAAAGCCCCTGGTCCAGATGGCTTCTCTGCTGGTTTCTTCAAAAGATGTTGGCATGTTGTGGGCAAAGATGTTACTAAGGCTGTTTTGGAGTTTTTTAGCTCCCAATCTTTATTGAAACAGGTTAACTCTACTGCCATTACTCTTATTCCTAAGGTCCCCAATCCTTCAAAGGTTGGTGACTTTAGGCCTATATCTTGTTGTAATGTTGTTTACAAATGCATTTCTAAAATGCTTGCTGATAGACTTAAAAGAGTGCTCCCTGATCTTATTAGTAGCAACCAGACTGCTTTTGTGCCAGGGAGGAGAATCGCTGACAACATCCTCTTATCTCAAGAGCTGGTTAGAGGTTACCATAGGCCTTCTAATAGTCCCAGATGTGCTTTCAAGGTTGATATAAAAAAGGCTTATGATAGCTTGAATTGGGAGAGTATCGGGAGAATCTTTGACTGCTTGGGGTTTCCTGATCATTTCTCTAACTGTGTGATGGAGTGTATCTCCTCTCCTTCTTTCTCTATTGTGGTCAATGGGGAGTTGACTGGCTTCTTCTCTGGTGCTAAAGGGCTTAGACAGGGTGATCCTATCTCTCCCTATCTGTTTGTGTTGGTTATGGAGGTTCTTTCTGGTATTCTCAAGCATGCTTCTCATCAAGCGGACTTTGGCTATCACTGGAGGTGTAAGGAGCTTGGTATTGTTAACTTGTGCTTTGCTGATGATCTCTTTATCTTCTGTAAGGGTGATATTACTTCTGTTCATCTTATTATGGAGAGCTTAAACTTGTTTGAGGCCATGTCTGGTCTTCAACCTAATCTACAAAAAAGTCAGATTTTCATGTCTGGGGTCCATCCTTCCACTTCTCAAGCAATTCTGGACTTGTGCAATTTCAGCATTGGGGAGCTACCTATGAGATACTTGGGGGTTCCTTTGATTTCCTCAAAGCTTAGAAAAACAGATTGTATCACCCTAGTAGACCATATCACAGCTAGGGTGAAGTCTTGGGAGTCTAACTACCTTTCTTATGCTGGAAGATTACAGTTGGTTAAATCCGTGCTCTATGCTATCTTTCAATACTGGGCTGGCTTATTTATTCTTCCCAAGAAAATCTTAAATATGATTAAGGTGGTTATTAGGAATTACTTGTGGAACGCTTCAGCTGTAAAGCATTCTGGTGCTAAAGTGGCTTGGAGTGACTTGTGCCTTGATAAGTCCCAAGGAGGTTTGGGCCTTAGAGATCTCTCTCTAGCTAATGAAGTGGCTGTGGCTAAGCATTTCTGGTTCCTGGTCTCTTTGGATAAAGCTTCCCTTTGGAAGGATTGGTGCAAGTTTTTCTTGATCAAGAAGAGCTCTATCTTCTTGGTTAAGCTTGCCACTAATCCTTCTTGGAGTTGGAGGAAAATTCTGAAAATCAGAGACAAGTTTGCTGGGTATTGCAAAGCTCTTGTGGGAAATGGGGAGCAGATCTCTCTTCTATTGGACCCTTGGCACCCTTTGGGGGCTCTTTCTCAAAGGTTTGGTCCTAGGATTTATTTTGGTACAGGTTGGGATTGGACTACCAAGGTCAGCTCAGTGATCCAGAATGCAGCTTGGAACTGGCCTATTTCTAGCTCCCATGAGCTTATCACTATTAGAGAGATCCATCTTCCCCCTCCTAAAGAGTCCTCTTTGGACTCTTGGATTTGGACTCTTTCTCCCTCTGGTCTTTTCTCTGTGGGGCACACTTATAGGAAACTGGCTCCAGCAAGTGAAAAAGTGAGATGGGCTCCTCTTATTTGGTTTAAGAAGCATATTCCCAGATATAGCTTTATTACTTGGCTTGCTGTTCTTAATAGGCTTGCAACTGCGGATAGATTGGCTGCTTGGACCTCCTCTCCTGGGTTTTCCAATGTTAGTAGCTGTGTTCTTTGCTTGCATCCTTCAGAATCTTCTGAACACCTGTTTGCTTCTTGCCCTTATTCTAGCTTTATTTGGCAGAATTTGGTTGGTTTGTGTGGCTTGGTGTCTTCTCCTAGGAACTGGAATCAACTTATCTCCTGGCTCCTTGTGAAAGCTAGGAATGGTTACTTCTTGAGCCTTATGTTGAAGCGTTTGTCTATCATATCTTGATAGAGAGAAATAATCGAGTCTTTGAGGGCAAAATGAGGGACAAGAAAGTGGTCTTGGCTTGCATTACAAATGCCATTAGAGGTAGATTTTTGAGTCTTGAAGGCTTTTCTGTGACTGAGGATAACAAAACCATTCAGCTTGCCTGGGGATTGAATGCTTCTATTTTTTACAATTAAGCTTGGTTCTTCTGTTTCTTTAGGCTGTTATCACTTGTAATCTTCTGTTAGTGTTTGGGTGCCTCCAGCTTGTGTGTTGGCTGGTTCCTTTTTATTTGTGTCTTTTTCCTGGGGTATGCCCCTTGTATATTTGTATGTTTTCTTCTTCGGTTTATACGATTTTTTATTTTACCGAAAAAAAAAGTAATTAATATTTCTTTATCTTTTAAATTTAGATTAGGTGATTTAAACACTTTATGACTCTTTAGGCTTCTAGTTTTTCTATTTAAGCATGGTTTCACAATGTATTAAAAAAATTGATCATTATAATTTCTTTGTGAGAGTTTTCCATGGTTCTCTTTCTGTCATAGAAAACAGGTCAGAGTTTTTTCTTCCTTAAAATCGATCATTGGGTTCTCGAACCATTATTGTTATCGGGTTTCATCGGAAAGCGACGGTGAGGTTCATATCATTTAGTATCAGAGCTTTTGGTTCTCTAGAGTCAGATTCTAAACCATACATTTGGTTCTTTTCGAAGCATCAATTTGGGTCTTAGGTCTTATACCTAAGGTTCTCTTTGTGTCATAGAAAACGGGTTGGGATTTCTTCTTCTTTAAAATTGATCATTGGGTTCTTGAACCATCATTGTTATCGGGTTTCATCGCAAAGTGACGGTGAGTTCATATCATTTGGTATCAAAGCCAGGTTTTGATGAAACCCGATAACAATAATGGTTTGGCAAGAGAGTGGACAACAATTTGGGTAGCATTAAGATGAAGATACCATCATTTCAAGCAAGAATGATCCTGAAGCTTATTTAGAATGGGAGAAGAGAATGGAGTTGGTGTTTGATTGCCATAACTACTCCGAGTTGAAGAAAGTGAAATTGGCAGTCATCGAATTCACGGATTATGCTATCATTTGGTGGGACCAATTTGGGTTGAATCAGAGAAGGAATGGTGAGAGACCAGTCGAGACTTGGGAAGAGATGAAGGCCATCATGCGGAGGAGATTCGTTCCCAGCCACTACTACCGAGATCTTTATCAAAAGTTTACAAAGCTTGAGCTAAGGATCAAGGATTTTGGAAAACTATTTCAAAGAGATGGAGATTGCTATGATACAAGCCAATGTGGATGAGGACCGAGAGGCTACAATGGCAAGTTCATAGTTGGCCTAATCGAGACATTGCAAATGTGGTGGAGTTGCAAACACTATGTGGAGTTGGAGGACATGGTTCACATGGCCATCAAAGTGGAGCAACAACTAAAGAGGAAGGGTTCCATGAGTCTAGGGCAGCAATCAAATTCATCATTTACCTCTTGGAAATCGAATTGGAAGAAGGAGGAGAAGTCAAGTTTGAAGCCAATAGCCGAGGTCTCCAAGGACAGCAGAGTTGGAAGCACATCAAACCAAGGTAAACCCGATTTCCAACGATCGAGAACTCATGATATTAAATGTTTTAAGTGTTGGGAGTAGGTCATATTGCTTCTCAATGTCCAAACAAGAGAGTGATGGTCATGAGAGAAGATGGAAATATGGAAACTGAAAGTGAATCCGAAAAGGAGTCCATGCCACTATTAGAAGATGCAAGTGACCTTGAAGAACCGGTTGATGGATTTTGGTGACAAGAAGAGCTCTTAGTGCCATAGACAAAGAAGATGAGAAGGTACAATGAGAAAATATTTTTCATACTAGATGCCTTGTTAATGATAAAGTGTGTAGTATGATTGATGAGGGAAGTTGTACTAATGTGGCTAGCACATACATGGTGGAAAAACTAAACTTGCCTACACTAAAACATCATAATCCATACAAGTTGAAATGGTTGAATGATTGTGCGGAAATCAAGGTGCATAAGCAAGTGTTAGTTTCTTTCTCTATTGGCAAGTATAACGATGAAGTTTTGTGTGATGTCTTGCCAATGCAAGCAAGTCATCTTCTCTTGGGAAGGCCATGGCAATTTGTTAGAAAAGCCACTCATGACGGTTACAAAAATAGATTCTCCTTTGTAATTGATAAGAATGAAAAAGAAAGAGAGACTGAGAATGTAAAAAAAAGAGAGAAAAATCAAGAGAGTGAGAGTTCAAAAAAAGGAGTGGTTGAACAAAAGAAAAGAGAGAGAGAAATAGAGAGTTGGCCGAGAGGAGTTGGAAAAATCAAGAGAGGAAAAAAGAAAGTTTTTATGCAAAAGAGAGTGAGATTAAGAGAACTTTGAGTTCCAAGCGGCCTTTACTTGTACTTTTGTACATAGAGGCTTGCTTTTCTACTAACGAACTTATTCACTCTTTTCCTAGAATTGTTACATCTATTTTACAGGACTTTCAAGATGTTTTCCTCGAGGAGATGCCAAGAGGGTTACCACCAATTAGGGGAATTAAGCATCAAATTAACTTTGTACCCGGAGCTTCCATTCCAAACAAACCCGCTTATAGAAGCAATCCAGAGGAGACGAAGGAGCTGCAAAAATAAGTTGATGAGCTCATGGAGAAGGGGTATGTACAAGAAAGCATGAGTCCATGTGCTGTCCCCCGTATTGCTTGTGCCTAAGCATACAACTTTTCTTGCCTAAGTATTTCTAGTACTTGACGCACATGCATGATATGATCATCTATGCACTTAGAGTAAATGAGAATATGATCAAAGTAAACAACAACAAACTTTTCCCAAGTACTCACGCAACACATGGCATAACAAACCACTCGTACAACCCATACTTTGTCTTAAATGTTGTTTTCCATTCATCTCCAATATTCATTCGAATTTGATAATGACCAGATTTCAAGTCTATCTTAGTGAACAAACAAGAACCATATAATTCATTAAGCATGTCATCTAACCGAGGAATAAGGTGACGATACTTTACAGTGATTTTATTGATGGCTCGACAGTCCACACACAACCTCCATGTTCCATCCTTATTTGGCACAAGAATAACAGGAACCGAGCAAGGACTTAGACTCTCCCTCACATACCCCTTAGCTAGCAACTCCTCCACTTGTATTTGGATCTCCTTTGTTTCACTTGGATTTGTTCTATATGCTGGCCTATTGGGTATGACAGCTCTAGGAATGAAGTCAATTTGATGTTCTATGCATCTAATTGGTGGTAAACCACTAGGCATCCCCTCAGGAAACATGTCTTCAAATTCCTGTAAAAGATCAACAAACACATTAGACAAAGAGAGGTTAAGTTCATTAGTTACAAAATAAGCCCCTTTGTACAATAGTACAAATATAGGCCGATTGGAGTACAATGCATGTCTAACCTCAATTGCCTTGGCTACTAAACTCACACTCTTTGCACTTTTCTCTCCTTTTTCTTTTCCCTCTTTCTTTTCACTCATTTTGTTTTCACTCTCTAAAGCACTTTTCTTGCTCTCTTTTTCTTTTCTTTTCAGCCTCCACTCTCATCCTTTCCATTTTACATTGGTCTTCATACACTTCTTTTGAGGAAAGAGGTGTTAGTATAGTTTTTCGTCCATCCTTGGTGAATGAATACCTATTGAGGTACCCATCATGCACAGCTCTCCTATCAAATTGCCACGGCCTACCAAGCAAAATATCTCCAGCATTCATAGGAACCACATCACACAACACCTCATCATGATATTTACCAATTGAAAATGAGATAATAGATTGCCTATTCACCTTGACCTCACCATAATCATTAAGCCACTTAAGCTTGTATGGTCGTGGGTGTAGCATAGTAGACAGCCCCAATCTATTAATCAAGATTGTACTCATCACATTAGTGCAACTCCCACCATCGATAATCACACTACATGCCTTGCCTTTAACATGACACCCTGTATGGAACAAGTTCTCTCTCTACTCCTCATGACAAGCCTCCTTCAATTGGGTGTTAAGAGCACGTCTTGTAACCAACACATCACCCCTAATCGGTTCTTCAATGCTCCCTTCACTACAACTCTCCAACTCGGGCATCTCATCCTCATCGCTTTCATTGTTACCCTCGTCTTCATCAGTCACTATCTCACCATTTCCTAGGGTCATAGTTCTCCTATTAGGGCATCCTTGCTAATATGACCTAGACCTTGACACTTCCAACAATTAATGTCTCTGTTTCTCCCTTTAAGCTCTTCGAGTTTGGATTTTTCTTTGTAAATCGAATCTGTCGTTCCCTTTGAACCATCATAAGCAGCCTTATTTCCACCCTTAAAATCACTCCTCCCATCCCTTTTCCAAGTAGAAGTAGAGTTGGAATAAGGTTTGGAAACATTCCTTGCTGCCCCTCTTCCTTGGAGTTGCTTTTCCACCTTGATGGCAATGTGCAAAATCTCTTCTAACTCCACATAAGGTTGCAAATCCACTCGGTCAGCTATCTCCTTGTTCAAACCAGCCAAGAAACATGCCATAGTGGTCTCCGTATCCTCCTCTATATCAGCCCTAGTCATGAGCATTTCCATCTCCTTGTAGTAATCATCCACACGCCTACTGCCTTATCTAAGAACTTGAAGTTTTTGCACAAGTTCCCTATGAAAATGCCTAGGTACAAATCTCCTCCTCATTGTAGACTTTTAGATCATTCCAAGTCTCAAATGTATTCTCCAAATTTCTTCTTCTACTTGTCACCAATTGATCCCACCAAGCTATAGCATAATCTGAAAATTGGGTGACCGCCAACTTGACCTTCTTCTACTCACTAAATTGATGACAATCAAATATGAGTTCCACCTTCTTTTTCCATTGTAAATACGCCTCCGGATCTGATTTACCTTGAAAATGAGGTATTTTAAGTTTAATACTTCCCAAATTTCTATCTACAAAATTGTCATTGCCACGGTTTCGACCATGGAATTGACTTTCTCGCATTCTCCCTCTACCTCTACCAAAACCGCGACCTTCTCTTCCTCCTCTAGGCATGACCCTTCCAACAATTGTATCATCATCATCCTCATTATAATCAAAATATTCATCTTCCAAGTCATCAACTTGAGATATTCGGTTTCTACCTCCTCGTCGCCTCTCGTTGTGATTTGGTGTTGCTCTTTCAACCGCCTACAACCTTACATCCATATGCTCTAATGCATCCCTCATGGTCTCCATATTTCGATTAAAACGTGTAAACTCTTCTCGTTGAGCCTCACGTAGCATAGCATCAGGAACATGACCAACATCATTATCTCCACTTTGATTTGACATTGCTGCAATAGAATGTAAGAAACAAAAATAATTCAAGGACCTCACAAGCACTCTCTCACGTGTTTACACTCAAAAGATGGGGGTCACTCGTGTTTAAATAAAAAAAATTCACTTATTGTTTTCCTCACATCACTCTAGCTTATTCTTTCATGTTCTTAGGTGAATCACACTTTTAAAACAATTCAAATAGCTTGTAATGTGTAGAATTTTAAAACTGAAATTTTCAAAACAAGTTGAACATGAAACAAATTTAGGAAAGTAATGAATTTAGGAAAGTAACAAATTTAGGAAACTAACAAATTTTAGGAAAGTAATGAAATTAGGAAAGTAAAGAATGTAGGAAAGTATCTAATTTTAGGAAAGTATTAGAAAGTAAAGAATTTGAGAAATTAACTAATTTTAGGAAAATGATGAAGTTAGGAAAGTAAAGAACTTAGGAAAGTAACTAATTTATGAAAAAATGAATTTAGGAAAGAGACTAATCTAGGAAAGTAGTGAATTTAAGAAAGTAAAGAATTTAGGAAAGTATGAATTTAGGAAAGTAAAAAAAATTAGGAAAGTGACCAATTTAGAAAGTAATGAATTTAGAAAGAAAGAACTTCCTAGAATTAGGAAAGTAACAAAAGAGTCCTAAAGTGTATAAACAACCTCAGCTAGATTGAAAAGATAAATAAATATTAATTACAGTAAATAAGGAACTAGTAATCCACCCAAAAGATTCCTATTGGTTGTCGACTTGTAGGTTAAGATTGTCAAAGTGTCATGCTCTAATAGACTCCTATTAGCTGTCCACTTCTAGGTTAGGATTGCCAATTCGTCTTGCTTCCTTGTCATCATTTTAAATGCCAAGTCATGCTCCATGTGGACTGCCATATTGAATGCCACATAATATTCCATGTGGAATGCCATGTAGGA
This sequence comes from Datisca glomerata, assembly GCA_003255025.1. Taxonomy (NCBI): domain Eukaryota; kingdom Viridiplantae; phylum Streptophyta; class Magnoliopsida; order Cucurbitales; family Datiscaceae; genus Datisca; species Datisca glomerata. Next base: position 37,781 of record QANY01013484.1, read on the forward strand.
TGCCAAGTCATCTCCATGTGGGCTGCCATGTTGTATGCCACATCATGCTCCACAAAAGCTGCCGTGTTGGATGCCACATCATGCTCCATCAAGGATGTCATGTTGGATGCCACATCATGCTCCATATGGGCTGCCATGTTGGACGCACAAAAATACTCCATGCCGGCTCCCATGTTGGATGCCACGACATGCTCCATGTAGGCTGTCATATACCAAGTCATACTCTACGTCATACTCATATTGAGTGCTTCAACCATTCTCTTTTTTCTAGCTCTTATGATTTAGCCTCTTGGTACTTGATATAGATCCATCCTTTGAGGTTGTGCAACCGGATCCTCATCATCCCCTCCCGCTTGAGAAGGATTTGTCCTCAAATCATCACCTACATCAAATGGGAACAAGTTAGTTACATTAAACTTAGTACTTACATTGTACTCACCAGGAAGATCAAGCTTGTAGGCATTGTCAATGATTCTTGCAAGGACATGGAATGATCCATCCCCTCTAGTCAATGGTTTTGTTTTCCTTTGTGTAGCAAACCTTTCATCACGCATGTGCTTCCAAACCCAAACTTCAGGTTGTATAACAAACTTAGAACTTCCCTTATTGGCTTGCTTAGCATATTTCTCATTCTTACTTTCAATGTTAGCTCGGACCTTGGCATGTAAAACCCTTACTAGATCTTTCTGTTTCTTACCAACAAGAAGCACGCTTATTAGTAAATAAATGTAAAATATGCATAAGAGTTGAAGGATTAAATCCATAAAAAAATCTCAAAAGAAGAAGTAGAATGAAGAAACCTATTATATGCTAACTTAAAATGTGGTAAACACTTCTCCCATTGCCTTAAATTCTTTTTAATGATAACTACCATAAATTTTCCCATGAACGCACACAAGACATGATTGATCAACCTCATGAATCTATTAGGTGAACTAGTTAAACCATATATCATTACAAACCAGTCATGCAATCCATGTTTACTTTTAAGTGTTTTTTTCCATTCATATCCTCTTTCATGCTAAGTTGAGGATATCCACATTTAAGATCAATTTTAGTAAACAAACAAGAACCATGCAATTCATCAAGCAAACCAACTAATCTAGGAATGAGATGGTGATACTTTACGGTGATGTTATTTATGGCTCGACAATCAACACACATCCTCCATGTTCCATCCTTTTTAGGCACAACCAATACGGGGACAGCACATGAACTCATGCTTTCACATACATACCCCTTCTCCATGAGCTCATCAACTTGTATTTGCAGCTCCTTCGTCTCCTCCGGATTGCTTCTATAAGCGGGTTTGTTTGGAATGGAAGCTCCGGGTACAAAGTCAATTTGATGCCCAATTCCCCTAATTGGTGGCAACCCTTTTGGCATCTCCTCGGGGAAAACATCTTCAAAGTCCTGCAAAATAGATGTAACAACACTAGGAAAAGAGTGATTAAGTTCATTAGTTGAAAAGCAAGCCTCTTGTACAAAAGTACAAGTAAAGGCCGCTTGGAACTCAAAGCTCTCTTAATCTTACTCTCTTTTGCATAAAAACTTTCTTTTTTCCTCTCTTGATTTTTCCCACTCCTCTCAGCCAACTCTCTATCTCTCTCTTTTCTTTTGTTCAACCACTCCTTTTTTGAACTCTCACTCTCTTGATTTTTCTCACTCTCTCTTTTTTTTTTACATTCTCAGTCTCTTTTTCTTTTTCATTCTCTCTATTTAACTTCAATTGATCTTCATGCACTTTTTTTGGGGTGAGGGGAGTAAGAGAAATGAGTTTCTTATCAATTACAAAGGAATATCTATTTTTGTAACCGTCATGAGTGGTTTTTCTATCAAATTGCCATGGCCTTCCCAAGAGAAAATGACTTGCTTGTGTTGGCGCATCACTCAAAACTTCATCATTGTACTTGCCAATAGAGAAAGAAACTAACACTTGCTTATCCACCTTGATTTCTCCACAATCACTCAACCATTTCAGCATGTATGGGTTAGGATGTTTTGTTATAGGCAAGTTTAGTTTTTCCACCATGTAAGAGCTAGCCACATTAGTACAACTTTCCCCATCAATAATCATACTACACACTTTATCATTAACAAGGCATATAGTATGAAAAATATTTTCTTGTTGTACCTTCTCATCTTCTTTGGCTAGGGCACTAAGAGCTCTTCTTTTTACTAAAAGTTCCCCATCGACCGGTTCTTTAATGTCACTTGCATCCTCTACTGGTGGCATGGACTCCTCTTTGGAATCACTTTTGATTTCCACATTCTTGTCTTGCAATGATGGTATCTTCATATTAATGCTACCTAAATTATTATCCACCCTCTCACCAAACCTATATTCTCTAGTTCCATGTCGGAATCCCCTATCTCCAAACCCATGGCCTAATTTGCCAATGTGAGAATATTGCTCCTCTTCATCAAAGTAGTTCCCAAATTCTTCCTTATACTCAACCCTAGGTGATCGTCTCTCCCTCTGTTGCCCAATTGGAGCTCTAGGTGTCTCCACCCATGTTTCCATCCGATCAATCCTCTTATGCAATCGTTCCAGGCCCTCTCCTAACATTCTCTTAAATTCACCCACTAACGCCTCCGTCTGTAACTTCAGCATACCACCTTCCGTCTCCTCCACTACCATTACTATTTGACATACTTGAAAGAGAATAAGATTAGTAGAAAAAAATGAAGGACCTTACAATCGCTCCCTCACGTGTTTACTATCAAAGTTTGAGGTTTACTCAATTTCTCTCGTGTTTCACACAAAATATTTGGTTTTTACCCTCTGATTTTCTCACACACTCTTGCCTTTTACCACTCTTAGTTTTCTCTTTCTTTTTTTTTGGTAAGTTAAAATTTCATTAACCGAAGCATAATTTACAAATATTCAAGGGGCATACCCCAGGCATATTTAAAAGAGTGGCTGAGCAAGACAGGAAAGAGAAAGACCATTGGCTATATCAGCACAACTATCCAACCCCTAACTTTAACTTAACTTAGCCTACAAAAAATAAACTCTAGAAAGTTTCCCACACCATACAAGGTAGGAGAAATTGAAAAAAAAATATAAGTCTAATATAGAACTTAACAAACATAAAACTCCTGAGTTAACAAACAATCAAGTAATTGCTAAAACCAATTTCAGTGAACAAAAGCATCCCATTAATCATGTAATGGGGAAGGGAAAGGTACCACCCCCCCTCAAGAAGAGCCTGAGATCTATCGAAGCTCGAGCTTGAAGGAGGAACCTCTTTCCCAGCGCTGCCTTGTGTTCAAGAAAATTGCTATGAGAGAGGGGAAGAGTGACCCATCTCTAAACTTGCTCTTTCCCTTGGACGAAGAAGGAGCTGCTGAGTTGGCACTTGCAAGGAGCTGCTGAGCTGGCACCTTGGTTAGCTGCTGAACTGACACCTTGATTAGATGCTCTTTCAATCAGATTAGGATAAATATCTAAGGAGAGAGAATAATCTCCACCTTGTCCTATCACATTTGGAATCAAATCATTTCTTTCATAGGAGAGAGAAATTGTAGGCTCCAGATTTTAACCGAGAACCTCTCCTTCACTTGGTTTTGGAGAGAGAAATAGTAGGCTTCAAAAAAGGAGCTGTCACCTCCTTCACTTTAATTGGAGAGAGAAATAGTAGGCTTAATAAAGGAGCTCACACCTCCTTCACTTTGATTGGAGAGAGAAATAGTAGGCTTCAAAAAAGGAGCTGTCACCTCCATGCTTTACCACTGCCACATGAGCCAAATTGTCCCCTCCAGCAAATGAGAGTTCATCTTCAACCTCAAGAAATTTGGGCAAGCTTGAAAACATCTGAGCACCACCCCCAGAACCTCCATGGGGGCCTTTAATCTTAGATAAACTAGCTCTCAACTGATCTTCTATGGAGATGCCCTCTTGAACTTCAAAACTCAAAAGCTGGGTCCGAGCTTTGAGAAGCTTTCTTCCCTCCATGATCAACCAGAGCTTTCTACAGAGAAGAAATCACCTTTGGCAGAAACCTTGTTAGTACCCAATAAGTGATTTTGTCACCCACCTTGGCTAATAAAGACCAATTAACAATGGAGTTTCCTCCCTCACGAGGAGGGAGGAAACACGAGATCAGAAAAAGAAAACCTAGAAAGAAGGGAGAGCTTCTCTCTCTACAAGTTGATCTCCTTTTGTTTCCTTATCTCTAAATTGTATCCCTTAGTTGTTTCATTTCCTTATCTTCTCATAGTGTTTGATTTGTTTAGGTCTTTTTGTTGTTGCTTGAAAATTCCAGATTCGTTTATTAGTTTTAACAAGAACCGAAAGAGAAAACTAAGATAAGATAAGATAAGATGAGTTAGGACAAGATAAGGTAAGGATAAGATGAGATAAGATAAGATAATATGAGATACAATAAGATAATGATTAGATAAGATAAGATAAGAAAAAGATAAGATAAGATAAGTTATGACAAGATAAGATAATATAAGATGAGATAAGAAAATATAAGATAATTATGACAAGATGAGATATGATATGATAAGATAAGGCAATGATAAGAAAATATAAGATAAGATGAGATATGATGAGATAAGAAGATATATGATTAGATAAGACAAGGATAAGAAAGATAAAATGATATAAGAAAAGATATGATAAGATAAGACAAGGATAAGATAGATAAGATAAGATAAGCAAAGATAAGATAATTTATGATAAGATGAGATAAGATATGATATGACAAGATATGACAAGATATGATGAGATAAGATAAGATGATAACCAAAACAATGGAAATTAAAATTTGAAATTTGTAATTCTGAATTTTTAGATGAAACTGCGCAGAAAAATTAAACACCTCGTGAAGTGATCAAAACTATGAAATCTGACTTCACAATAAACGTACAGATTGTAGATCTCGAATATCCGTTCGATTTGATATGTAATAATGACTATTTCGACTCCTGAATTCAAAGTTATGATCTTTTTTCAGAACCACCATCAAATCAGAAAAAAATCAGAATTGAATCTGACTCTTGAGAACCAAAAGCTCTGATACCAAATGATATGAACCTCACCGTCACTTTGTCATGAAACCCGATAACAATGATGGTTCAAGAACCCAAGAATCGATTTTAAAGAAGAAGAAACCCCGACCCATTTTCTATGACGCAAAGAGAACCTAAGGTATAAGACCTAAGACCCAAATTGATGCTTCGAAAAGAACCAAAGGTATGTCTTAGACGCCACACTCAAGAACAAGAAGGAAGTGAGTGATAAGTCTAGGTTTTAGACGCCACAAGAATATTCGTGATAAGTCTGAAAATGTTTTAAGAAGAACAAAAGAGAAAACTCTCACAAAGAAATTATATTGATCAAAGTTTTTTAATACATTGTGAAATCATGCTTAAATAGAAAAGCTAGAAGCCTAATGAGTGTTTGAACAAAAGAAAAGAGTGGACACTAAAGAGTCGGGCGAGAGGAGTGAGAAAAATCAAGAGAGAACAAAAGAGAGATTTTATGTAAGAGAGAGTGAGATTAAAAGAGCTTTGAGTTTCAAGCTTCCTTTGCATGTACTTTTTGTACAAAGAGACTTGCTTTTCCACTAACGAACTTAATCACTCTTTACCTAGTGTTTTTGTATCTTTTTTGCAGCACTTTGAAGATGTATTCTCCGAGGAAAGGCCAAAAGAGCTAGCACCAATTAGGGGAAATGAGCACCATATTGACTTCGTACCTAAAGCTCCCATTCGAAACAAGCCTACTAAAAGAAGATATCAGGATGAGAGAAAAGAGATTGAAAGACAAGTGAGCAAGCTCATGGAAAAGGAGTATGCCCGTGGAAGCATGAGCCCTAGTGCCGTTCTTGTATTTCTTGTGACTAAGAAGGAACGAGCATGGACGATGTGCGTCTCGGCGAGCCATAAATAACATGACTATAAAGTATCACTATCTCATTCCCAGACTACGTATGCTTAATGATTTGCATGGTTCTTGTTTATTTACTAAAATTGATCTTAAAAGTGGATATCATCAAAGTAGCATGAATAGATAACAACACTTAAAACTAAACATGGATTGCATGAATGGTTAATGATGATAGACGGTTTAACTAATGCACCTAATACATTCATGATCTTAGGAGTGTGCGTTCATGGGAAAATTTATGGTAGTTAATAGGACACTCACTACTTTGTTGGGTGCTATCATTCAAAAGAATTTAAGGCAATGCGAGAAGTGTTTATCACATTTTAAGTTTGCATATAATAGGTTTCTTCATTCTACTTCTTCATTTTTTCCTCTTTAAGATTGTTTATTTTTTTTGGTAAACAAATTGTATAAACTAAAAGATACTTACACATGTACAAGGGGCATACCCCAGGAAATACAAAATTAGAGCCTGATTAGAGGCTTAAGATCGGCACGCAAATTAGAGCCTCATTTTTTCCTCTTTGAGATTGTTTGTTGCTAATCTTGTTCTGTAAGAAAAATGCAGATTTTATGAAGGATTTACATGCCAAGTTCTGAGATAACATTGAAAGTAAGAATGATCAATATACTGAACAAGCCAATAAGGGGAGTTTGATGTTTGTTTTATAACCCGGAGTTTGGGGTTGGGAGCACATGCGTGATGAAAGGTTTCCTACACAAAAGAAAATAAAATCGCTGCCTAAAGGGGATGGATCATTCCAAGTCCTTGCAAAAATCAATGACAATGCCTTCAAGCTGATCTTCCCGGTGAGTACAATGTAAATGCTAAATTTAGTGTAACTAAATCGTTCCCATTTGATGTGGGTGATTTGAGGACAAATCCTTCTCAAGCGAGAGGGAATGATGAGGATCCGGTAGCACAACCTCAAAGGATGGATCCATTTCAAATATCAAGAGGCCAAATCACTAGAGCTGGAGAAAAGAGGATGGATGAAGTACTCAATGGGAGTATGATGTGGAGCATGACATGGAGTATTACATGGAGTATGCCAGCCTACATGGAGCATGACGTGCCGTATAACAGGACATCCTACATAGACCATGGCATGGCAACCAACATGGCAGCCGGCATGGAGTATGATGTGGCATCCAACATGGCAGCCTAAATGGAGATAAAGTGGCATCCTACATGGCATTATATATGTAGCATGATGTGGTGTTCAATATGGCAGTCCCACATGGAGCATGACATGACATTTTAAATGATGACAAGGAAGCAAGACACCTTGGCAATCCTAACCTAGAAGTTGACATCCAATAGGAGTATATTAGAGCATGACACCTTGGCAATCGTACCTACAAGCGGACAGCCAATATGAATCTTTTGGGTGGATTACTAGTTCCTTATTGATTACAATTTATATTTCTTTATCTTTTAAATTTAGTTTAGGTTATTTAAAACACTTTAGGACTCTTTAGGTTTCTAGTTTTTCTATTTAAGCATTGTTTCACAAGGTATTAAACAACTTTGATGAATATAATTTCTTTGTGAGAGTTTTCTCTTTGGTTCTTTTTAGAACTTTTCAGACTTATCAAGAATATTCTTGTGGCATCTAAAACCTAGACTCATCACTCACTTTTCCTTCTTGTTCTTGAGTGTGGCGTCTAAACCGTACCTTTGGTTCTTTTTGAAGCATCAATTTGGGTCTAGATCTGATATGTAAGATTCTCTTTCTGTCATAGAAGACGGGTCGGGGTTTCTTGAACCATCATTGTTATTGGGTTTCATTACATGTCTTTTCATTGCATATCTTTTCTTATATCATGTTATTGGGTTTCATTATCATCATTGTTATTGGGTTTCATTACAAAGCAACGGTGAGGTTCATATCACCATCCATGTGATATTGCATGTGATAGAGAGGTACAAGTGGCAGTGAATTTTAAGGAAAAATGACTACACAACTTACAAAGTGTACCCATTACAATACCATACCTTAAACCTCAATAACAAATACTAGGCTGGAACCCCCATGCAGCCATTAAGGAGAGCTCGAAACTGTCTTTTTTAAAGCCTCGAGCATAAAGGAGCCTTCCACTCACATTATCTTTGATAAGCTTCTCGATGAATGACCTGTCTCTCATTTTTCCTTCAAAGATTCTAGAATTTCTTTCTTCCCAAATTAAGTACACAAAAGAGGAGAAGATGATCTTGAGTAAGAAAGCTCTCAGAGATTTCCTTTTACTCCAAACAAGTAACCAAGAGACTAATTGCATCCAATTAGAAGCTCTACAAGTCAATTCACATTTATTCATCAAGGAGTCTCAAAATGTATTGGCATAATCATACTCAAAGAAGTGGTGGGAGTGAGATTCAGCATGACCTACACAGAAGAAACAGTCTAGCATGTTTCCAGCTTGATGATGGATCCAAAGAGCAATTTTGTCCCTTGCCCACCTAACCTTCTCCTTCGGGTTGGCCAAAATTTTATAAGTATGTGCAGAAGAGAAGGATCCACTTGGGGTAGGAGTCCAAATCCAAGAATTAGGTCTATTTATTTGAGGTAAAGGAAGTTGGATATTTCTTAATTCTAGAAGCTCCACTGTATTGGTTGTAGGCCAATGCCATTGTCCATTCAGAATGATGTCACTTACCTTGGAGTCAAGTTGTCATGCACTATCTGACATAATTTTGTGCCCAAATATGGGCAGTAAATGGCCTAAAGGTTGCTAGGGATCAGTTAAGAGAGTAATGTCCCTACCATTGCCTATAGAAGCCTTACAAAGGGCATGAATTTGCTTCTGAGCTTTAGAATCTTTCTCCAGACCCAAGATGGGATATGATGAGCATCCGGTTGCATAAGCTCAAAGGATATGGATCCTGACGTGGAGTATGACATGGATTATGGCAGCCTACATAGAGCAACGTGTGCCATCCAACATAGAAGCCGGCATGGGGCATGTCGTGACATTCAACATGGTAGCCCACATGAAGCATGATGTGGCATCCAACATGACATCCTACATGGCGCATGACGTGGCGTCCAACATGGCAGCCCGCATGGAGATGGCGTGGCAACCTACATGACATTTCACATGGAGCATGACAAGGCATTTTAAATAATAATAAGGAAGCAAAACAACTTGGCAATCCCAACCTAGAGGTGGGCAGCCAATAGTAGTCTATTAGAGCATGACACCTTGGCAATCCTAACCTAGAAGTGGACAGCCAATAGGAGTCTTTTAAAGGGATTACAAGTTCCTTATGTATTGCAATCTATATTTTTTTATATTTTAAATCTAGTTTAGGTTATTTAAACACTTTAGGACTCTTTAGGCTTCTAGTTTTTTTTTTCTATTTAAGCATGGTTTCACAATGTATTAAACAAATTTGATCAATATAATTTTTTTGTGAGAGTTTTCTCTTTGGTTCTTCTTAGAACTTTTCAAACTTATCAAAAATATTCTTGGGGCCTCTAAAACCTAGACTTATCACTCACTTTTCCTTCTTGTTCTTGAGTGTGGCGTCTAAACCATACCTTTGGTTCTTTTCGAAGCATCAATTTGGGTCTTAGGTCTTATACCTAAGGTTCTATTTGTGTCATAGAAAATAGGTCAGGGTTTCTTTTTCTTTAAATAGTTCTTTGGGTTCTTGAACCATCATTGTTATCGGGTTTCATCACAAAGCGAGGGTGAGGTTCATATCAAGTTAGAAGGGATTGGAGCTATGAATATGGTGCTTTTCCTTATGAGATAGATTTGACACCAAATTTTCCATAATTGATGCTTAGATATTATGATAAAATCCCAAAGTTACTTTGCCACTGCAACCTCATTGGCTAAAACCAACTCATTAAGACCCATACCTCCTTGGGACTTGTCATAGGAGGCGTTTTTAAGGAGGCGTGTTTTAAGGAGAAAGGAGAACTTCCCACATGTAAAGCTGCTCCTTGACTTGTCCTTCACCTCGTGGCCACTTTCTTTATTAAATGATAGTACTACTAGCTAAGCTTTGTTAAAAGAGAATAGCCATTTATTTAACGCATGTCATGAAGCATGTGATGAGGAGGTACAAACTGTACCAAACATGCAGTCCCTTCTCATGGGAAAGGTACCATCCTCCTCTTCGTTTAATTCTTGTACCCTACCTAGCAAAAGCGTGCCCAGTTGTGAGGACAAGGTAAAATAAGACAAGGCACTTTAAAAGGTGGAAAGGGTGCTTTAACTTATGCTAAATCTACCACATCTTTAAATGAGCTTACTGATAAGAACCCATTAGGCGACCTGCCCTAGGAACCCTGGGATCAATGAACAAGAAACAAATCGGAAGCTAGGAACAAATTGAAGTTGATCAGATTAGAACCCAAAAGAAAACTAATTCCTCAAAACCCCAATCTTGAGACGCCACAAGGTCGATCACTCCCTTGAAAAGTCAAAATTCTGTATTCTACCAAGAACACAAGAACACAAAGCAAAAGCTCGCTGAATAATATTAATGACTAATAATGTTTGTTTTTACATTATATTAGCCTTTATATAGTGACCCTAAAATAAAATAAGCATAAAATAAATAAAATAAAATAAAGCCAAAATCTAAATGATCCCAAAGTCCAAGACCCAACAAACAACTTCAAATAAAAATAAAACTCTATTTAAGCCCAAAACCCATAAAACACATAAACAATGACTTGGGCCTCATGTCATGGATTCTTATCCATGTTCTTCCAAATCCAAGCCTTGCACATAAAGATAAGTGATTATCCTTGGTGACATCTTGAAATCTTCTAGAACAACTTCTTTGTCATGATTGTAAAGCCTCTTTCATCCTTTTTGTTCTAGCTCGAGTCAATGGACCGCCAATTCCTTGTAATGGATATTGCGTGTCTTTGGAAACAACATTTTGATCCCCATCATTCCCTCCCTCTTCGAAAGGTTTCCTCGTCGAATCACCTACATCAAACAAAGATAAATCAGCACATAATGCTTCATATTAGGCCAATAAAAATGCTCACATAGCACACCAAAATGCCACATCAAACCACCCCCCATAAGTTTCTCTAACAAGCAACTCACGAGCAGAACAAATAGGCACACATAATTTATCTTTCTTGAATAGAGATCCTTCATGCCTGTAAAAATCACCAAACACACACTTATCACGTGCATTCCATGCTTGGTTGAAATCAGAATCAGAAGCATACAAATCTTTAAGCAATTCAAAACCAAGCAATATAGTTTCCAAAGAAGCAAGTCACGCATACCTCCTAGACAATGCATCAGCCACAACGTTTTCCCTTTCATGTTCGTATTTTATTACGTAACGAAACATTTCTATGAAATCCAGCCACTTAGCATGTCTTTTGTTAAGCTTACCTTGGGATTTCAAGAATTTCAAGCTCTCATGATCGGAATGAATGATGAATTTTTTTTGGTAAGCAAAATGAATGATGAATTCCCTTGGCGACAAGTAATGTTGCCACGCTTGAAGAGCCCTTACCAATGCATAAAGCTCCTTGTCATAAGTAGGATAATTTAAGGCTGCCCCATTTAGCTTTTCACTAAAATATGCAATTGGTTTGGAATCTTGCAACAAAAAAGCCCCATTCCAATTTCAGATGCATCACATTCTATCTCAAAGGCTTTTTCAAAGTTACACAAACATAACAAAAGTTCATTAGGCAACTTATATTTCAAACTCTTGAATGCACAATCATGCACATCATTCCACTTAAAACAACGTTCTTTTTAACAAGTTCATTCAAAGCTGTGGCAATGAAACTAAAATCTTTAACAAACCTTCGATAAAAACCTGCTAGTCCATGAAAACTTCTTACCTCGTTCGCATTCTTAGGCGTCGGTCATTCCCTGACCACCCTTACCTTTTCTTCATCAACGCTAATACCTTACAAACCAACAACAAATCCAAGAAACACAACAGATTCCATGCAAAACTAGCACTTCTTAAGATTACATACAATTGGTGCTCTCTCAACACACTAAAACTAGCAAACAAGCGTTTCACATGTTCATCAAGATTTTTGCTATAAACTAAACTATCAACAAAGTAAACTACCACAAATTTTTCCATGAAAGAACGCAAAACATGATTCATTAACCTCATGAATGTACTAGGTGCATGAGTTAAACCAACAAGCATTACCAACCACTCATACAATCCATATTAGTTTTAAAATCTGTTTTCCATTCATCTCCCTCTTCATGCCAATTAGATTATAGCCATTCTTTAAATCAATTTTAGAAAACAAACAAGAGCCATATAATTTTTTTTTTGGTAAAACAAGAGCCATATAATTCATCAAGCATATCATCTAATCTAGGGATTGGATGTCTATATTTTACCATTATCTTGTTAACGGCTCGACAATCCATACACATACGCCATGATCCATCTTTCTTTCGGACTAAGATGACAGGAACCGAACATGGACTAAGACTCTCCCTCACGAAACCCGTTTGAAACAACTCAGCAACTTGCCTTTGTATCTCCTTGGTTTCCTTAGGATTAGCTCTATAAGCAGGCCGATTTGGCAAGGCAGCACCAGGTATGAAATCTATTTGATACTCAGTACCTCTTAAAGGAGGTAATCCATGGGGAATCTCCTCGGAAAATAGGTCCTCCAACTCCTGCAATAAAGACAACACAACACTAGGCAAAGTGGGATTAAGGTCATTAGTAGAAAAATAAACATCCTTGTACATGAGTACAAGTAGTTGTTGACTTGCAATAGAACACTCTTAACCTCACTTTTTCCAATCAAAGCACTCCTTTTTTTTCGGTAAATTAAAATTTTGTATAAACCGAAGAAGAAAATATACAAATATACAAGTGGCATACTTTTTTTCGGTAAACTAAAAAATTGTATAAACCGAAGAAGAAACATACAAATATACAAGGGGCATACCCCAGGAAAAAGACACAAATAAAAAGGAACCAACCAACACACAAGCTGGAGGCACCCAAACACTAACAGAAGATTACAAGTGATAACAACCTAAAGAAACAGAAGAACCAAGCTTAATTGTCAAAAANACACTCTTAACCTCACTTTTTCCAATCAAAGCACTCCTTTTTTCTCGGTAAATTAAAATTTTGTATAAACCGAAGAAGAAAACATACAAATATACAAGGGGCATACCCCAGATAAAAGAAACAAAAAAGGAACCTACCAACACACAAGATGGAGGCACCCAAACACTAACAGAAGTTACAAGAGATAACAGCCTAAATAAACAGAAGAACCAAGCTTAATTGTCAATAATAGAAACATTCAATCCCCAGGCAAGCTGAATGGTTTTGTTATCCTCAGTCACAGAAAATCCTTTAAGACTAAAAAATCTACCTCTAATGGCATTTGTAATGCAAGCCAATGCCACTTTCTTGTCCCTCATTTTACCCTCAAAGACTCAATTATTTCTCTCTCTCCAGATATGACAGACAAACGAGCTGAACATAAGCTTCAAAGCTTCAACATAAGGCCCAAGAAGTAGCCTTTCTTAACTTTCACAAGGAGCCAGGAGATAAGTTGATTCCGGTACCTAGGAGAAGACACCAAGCCCTACAAACCAACCAATTTCTGCCAAATAAAGCTAGACTAAGGGCAAGAAACAAACAGGTGAGAGTGAGGTCGAGGGAAAAGGTGTTCAAGAAAAGAGTGAGGCCAAGAGACAATTTGTTTTTGTTTTTTTTTTAAAATAAAAGCACTCCTCTTGTCTTTCTCTTCTTTTTGTACATTTTTTTGCTCACTTTGTCTCTTGGCCTCACTCTTTTCTTGAACACCTTTTCCCTCGACCTCACTCTCACTCTCTCTTTTTCTTTCCCTCTTGATCACAAATATGTTTTTCTCTCTTTTTGCACTCATTTGCTATCCTAATCTTGTCTTCATAAGCTTATAAAGGTGCGAGAGGGGTTAATACAGAAAATCGGTTATTGATGAAAAGGAATAATGATTTCGTATCCATCATGCGAAGCCTTCCTACCAAATTGTCATGGTCGACCAAGTAAGATATGACCAGCATGCATCGGTGTCATATCACAAAGAACCTCATCCACATATTTTCTAATTGAAAAGGAAACCCAAACTTGCTTGGTTACCTTCACTTCTCCGGATTCATTTAGCCACTGCAACTTGTAAGGTCTAATTTACCAAAAAAAAAATTTAAGGTTTTTTTTGTAAACTAATTGTATAAACCAAAAGATACTTACACATGTACAAGGGGCATACCCCAGGAAATACAAAATTAGAGCCTAATTAGAGGCTTTAAGATCTACATGCAAATTAAACTGGTAATATATAGAAAAACAGATTGTATCACCCTAGTAGACCATATCACAGCTAGGGTGAAGTCTTGGGAGTCTAACTACCTTTCTTATGCTGGAAGATTACAGTTGGTTAAATCCGTGCTCTATGCTATCTTTCAATACTGGGCTGGCTTATTTATTCTTCCCAAGAAAATCTTAAATATGATTAAGGTGGTTATTAGGAATTACTTGTGGAACGCTTCAGCTGTAAAGCATTCTGGTGCTAAAGTGGCTTGGAGTGACTTGTGCCTTGATAAGTCCCAAGGAGGTTTGGGCCTTAGAGATCTCTCTCTAGCTAATGAAGTGGCTGTGGCTAAGCATTTCTGGTTCCTGGTCTCTTTGGATAAAGCTTCCCTTTGGAAGGATTGGTGCAAGTTTTTCTTGATCAAGAAGAGCTCTATCTTCTTGGTTAAGCTTGCCACTAATCCTTCTTGGAGTTGGAGGAAAATTCTGAAAATCAGAGACAAGTTTGCTGGGTATTGCAAAGCTCTTGTGGGAAATGGGGAGCAGATCTCTCTTCTTTTGGACCCTTGGCACCCTTTGGGGGCTCTTTCTCAAAGGTTTGGTCCTAGGATTTATTTTGGTACAGGTTGGGATTGGACTACCAAGGTCAGCTCAGTGATCCAGAATGCAGCTTGGAACTGGCCTATTTCTAGCTCCCATGAGCTTATCACTATTAGAGAGATCCATCTTCCCCCTCCTAAAGAGTCCTCTTTGGACTCTTGGATTTGGACTCTTTCTCCCTCTGGTCTTTTCTCTGTGGGGCACACTTATAGGAAACTGGCTCCAGCAAGTGAAAAAGTGAGATGGGCTCCTCTTATTTGGTTTAAGAAGCATATTCCCAGATATAGCTTTATTACTTGGCTTGCTGTTCTTAATAGGCTTGCAACTGCGGATAGATTGGCTGCTTGGACCTCCTCTCCTGGGTTTTCCAATGTTAGTAGCTGTGTTCTTTGCTTGCATCCTTCAGAATCTTCTGAACACCTGTTTGCTTCTTGCCCTTATTCTAGCTTTATTTGGCAGAATTTGGTTGGTTTGTGTGGCTTGGTGTCTTCTCCTAGGAACTGGAATCAACTTATCTCCTGGCTCCTTGTGAAAGCTAGGAAAGGTTACTTCTTGAGCCTTATGTTGAAGCTTATGTTCAGCTCGTTTGTCTATCATATCTGGAGAGAGAGAAATAATCGAGTCTTTGAGGGCAAAATGAGGGACAAGAAAGTGGT
>QANY01013484.1:55659-74295 GCA_003255025.1 Datisca glomerata
CACTTTGGTTCTGACTTACGATGTTGGGTAATACAAGCTTGAGTCTTTCAGCAAGTATTTTTGTGATGCACTTGTAGACTACATTGCAGCAAGAGATAGGTCTAAAGTCCTCAATACTAATGGGATTAGGGACCTTTGGTATTAAGGTGATTGCAGTTGAGTTAACCTCTTTTAGGAGGTTACCTGTTGTAAAGAACTCCAAAACAGCTTTGGTTACATCCCCACCCACCACATGCGATGCTTTCTTAAAGAACCCAGCTGAAAAACCATCTGGTCCAGGAGCTTTTCCACTTCCCATACTGAAAATAGCTTGCTTGACCTCATTTTTTTCAATGGGAAGAGCCAAAGGTACAGCCTGATCAGGTCCAAGCTTTCTTGGCAAAGCACTATCAAGTATACTCCAATTGACAACCTGAGTATGCGAGGTTCTCAACCTCAATAGTGAAAGTGCATTTGTTGAAGTCAAAGATGTCTTCATCCCATCCCTTAGCTCCCCCTGATTTCTCACTAGGGAAGGCAATAACATTGAAATCTCCGGTGATAAGCCATGGGGCATGAGAAGTGAGTGAGTGGTGGGAGCACAAGGATTTCCAAAGCTTCTTCCTGATAACTTTAGAATTTGAAGCATATACGAATGTGATATAACATACAAAATTAGAATGCTTAATAGTAAGCTTACAAAACAGAACTTGGTCAGTAGTATGACCAGGACATTGAATACTCCCCACAAGAGTGATTTCACGATCCCCCCTTAGCTGAGAGAGAAAGAGGAACACCTTCTAGGGAAATATCTTCTTGAACTTCAAAACTCAAAAGCTGGCTCAGAGCTTTGAGAAGCTTTCTTCTCTCCATGATCAACCAGAGCTTTCTAAAGAGAAGAAATGACTTTAGGCAGAAACCTTGGCTAGTACCCCATATGTGAGTTTGTCACCCACCTTAGTTAATAGAGACCAACCAACAATGGAGTTTCCTCCCTCGAGGAAACACGAGATAAAAAATCAAAAAACCTAGAGAGAAGGGAGAGCTTCTCTCTCTAGAAGTTGGAGCCTGCAAGTACTAAATTTTTAAACATAACAACTGATCTAGGAATGAGGGAGGAAACTCCATTGTTGATTGGTCTCTATTAGCCAAGGTGGGTGACAAACTCACTTATGGGGTACTACTAGCAAAGGTTTCTTACAGCTTAAGGGCATTTGTTCTCTAAAGAAAGCTCTGGTTGATCATGGAGGGAAGAAAGCTTCTCAAAGCTCTGAGCTAGCTTTTGAGTTTTGAAGTTCAAGTGGGTATCTCCATAGAAGGTGGTCCTGTCTCTCCAAGGTGCTTGGGGTCTCAACCTTTTGATTTTTGAGCCTCCTTAGGGGCTGAATATGTTAATTTGTTTCTTTGTAATGTTTTAACGTGAAAACTCCAATAACCAATTCGGCAACAACCCCTAAGAAAGGCTAGAAAAATAGATTTCTTAGATAGATGTTCAAGAACTAGAATAAAGAAAAACTTGATTATAAATTTCAAATTCAAAACACTCCACAAGAAGGTGATCAATCTACTTGAATGTTCCTTAAAGCATGTATTATATACAAGAACACAAAGATAAAAGCAAAAATAACCTTTAGGTTTTCAATAATAAATTCTAGACCCCTAAAACATTCTACCAAGGCATATTTATAGCTTTTACAAAAGTTTCCTACAAACAAATGTTTCTAAAAAAAACAAAGGTTTCCTAAAAACTAAGGTTTTTAAAAAAATAAAGGTTTCTAAAAAATAATGGTTTCCTAAAAATCAAGGTTTCTAGAAAAACAAAGGTTTCCTAAAAAACCCTAAATACAAAATAGGAAACTTGCCTAATTATATTTTAAATAGAAATAAACTCGGTTAAGCTAAATAAAACTAATGTACTCTAAATCTGATTCAGAAGAAGGATGGACAGTCGTCACAAAAAAGAAATTTTGGAGAAAGTCTCATTTAGAGGATAAAAGCTAGCTATTGTTCCAAGTTTTAATGATTTGGAGCGTAGTTCATTGGATAGCGCTATCGAAAAGTGCATAAAAACACATTTTATTCAATGTTTAAATGATAACATTTGTGAAAAAAAGAGATAAATATGATGTTTTATGTAATTATTCACAAGTGTTACATTCGGATATTTATTTTATTTTTAATGTGTTTTCAGGTTACAAAAATAAGCAACTTGAAAAGGAGTTCAAAATGGTCTAAAACTCTATGTCTCCATCTGCTTCCAATTCTTTCTGTGCCACCATATGAATTTTGAAATTTGAAATTTAAAGATCAGCTCAAAATTTGAATTTCAAATTAAGCATCAAACTCGGCAGTTTGTACAGTCGAAGAAAAATAAACGTTACATGATGATTCTGATTTTTCTACAATGCAAATCTTATATTGTTGGAAAGATAAGAGATTAAGCTTTTAGTTTAATGATTTTCCGTATTTTTCTCATCGTTCCAACAATGTCAAAACGTGGGATAAATTCTAATACGATTTTAAATCAGTGAAGGATAAAGATAAGATCAGGACCTTAGCTTATCTCTTAAACCAGCTACCATCTTTTATCTTGAAGTTTGAATTTTAAATTATTCTCGTGATGAATGAAAAAGAGTCCTACTTGTGCTAGAGTTCTTAAAAGGATAATTTTGCTGACTTTGAAAAGGAGAGATTCTAGGGAGGAGTTGTTGATTTTTGTGAAGATTGAAGAGCATACAGCCTCCATAAAAAGGGGGGCATGCCACAACAAGGAAAGAGGGAGGATTTTGAGTTATTTTCTAGTTTAGAAGAATGTTCTTCAGTATCTCCAGGAATAGCTAACTTCTTTCTTTGGTTAAGGATGATTTATAAGCCCTAAACATGGTTATTAGTCAATAAATTTTAGGAATTTTCTTTCTTCTCTCTTTCAATTATATTCCTTTGATTTCATTATCTATAAATTCTTTCTTGTTTGCTTGGGTGCGCAATTAGGTGAGCATATTAGTAATTTTATTGCTAGTTTAGAATTTTGATCCGTAATTGTCAAGGCTTTCTAAACAAAAGTAGCAAATTGTTTTCAGTGATTCTGGGATATTTTCGTTGGATTACATAAGGAATATAACTCAAGTTTTATAAACCAAACTTTTGTGTTTGTTGCTTGATTCAACCCATATCTTTCTTGATTAATTGCTTTCATTAAACTGATTTAGAGAACTTGTTCTAGTTTGTTTAATGGAAAGAGTTTTAAGTAAAGAACTTGTTTTACTTAACGACAAGGTAAAGGAAGATCAAGATAATCGAACTTGTGATTGTTTTTTAAGGTTGTTATTTTTGAAAGATTGAGAAAGTTATTTCTGATTATTGACTATTTTCATATTTCTAGAGGTGTGGAGAATGAATCACATAACCTAAGCTTAGCTTCTTTTTCATGTTACCTTTAACCTTTTCAGCCCATGAACCAGCCGGTTTCTCATGAGCAACACTCTTATTAGCTAGAAGGTCTTTATAAACTCTATTCTCATGCAGCTTTTTAGAAGAAGAAGTTGGGGAAGGAGGAGAAGAGCTCACCTTCTGTTTTCCATTAGAATCTGGTTTAGGAGAGAGAGAGATTTCTCCAAGCTCAAACCCACGACCATGGCAGCCCTTGACATCTTTGGTAGAAGTCAAATCCACCTTGTCACTCACAATCAATGCTGAGGTTGAGCTAAGGGAGGAGAGAGGATCTGCCACCAGCTTTGGAACTCCACCTACGTTCACATCATTGTCATAGAAAAGAGAAATATCTTCTTTCTCTTTCCCTTCAATCAAAACACCATCTACTTTCTCTTTCCCCTTAGACAAAGAAGCTGCCACCTGTCGCCCTAAGGGGCTGTCCACGTCATGATGGGAGAGAGGAGCCTTATCTAATAAAGAATTACCTTTTTGAGTGTCATTTCCTTTATTTTAAAGGATAGTCGTAGATTGTTGACCAAGTTGAAGCTTGGGAGCTAGAGCCTCACTCTTCCCCAAGCTGATCACATCACACCCACTTGCCAAAAAGGAGCTGTCACCTCTCCCTTTTGATATGTTAGGCAGCTGCTTTTCCTCTTCTCCAAGCAAGATGATTTGAGACAAGCTTGATTTGTCTTCTATCAAAGGACACTCATCATTACCTTTGACAGAGAGGTAATGAGTATCATCTTCAACTTTGGAGCTCTAGGCAAGCTGGTTGATCTCCGAGCACCACCTCTAGCTCCTCCTCTTATGCTACTTCTCTTTAGACTTGAACGAAGTTGGTCTGAAAGAGTCAGCTCAAGTAAATTGCTCTGATTGTGATAAGAAGAAATAAGATTGTCTCTAAGCTTTGAATGATCAGAAATAATCTCTTTTGCAACTAATAAACTCGAAGCTTCCTTGGACTGAGCTTCTAACTTCCCAGGCTCAACAAAACCACTCTCTGGTCCAAATTTCTTCGTATTAGAACCTTGCTTAAGAGCATTAAAACCAATAACATGGGTTTTAGCTTCCCTAGCTCCCTTAGTAACCATATCATTCAAAGCAGCATGGCCATTGAAAGACACTCCAAGCTTAGCTTGCCCACTAGCTGAATCTTTCTTAACACCACCTGAAACTTGCTTACCAACATCTGCAGCATGCTTAATGTACTCATCATTAACCATTGTTAGAGGTCGTGGCCTCCCCTAAGGGAGGGAGAGGCTAAAACAAAAACGAGAATTCTAGAGAGAGGGGAGAGTTTCTCTCACTAAAAAGATCCCAGTGTTTTTCTCTTTGCAAGGGGCAAACCCCATGCAAACAAACAAAACAAAGATTAAGTTAGAAACAATCTAAACACATATTGGAACCAACTCAACCACCAAAAGGATTACAACAAGGGAAACAGCAAGAAAGCTTTTTTCGGTAAATTAAAAGATTGTATTAACCGAAGAAGATACTTACAAATATACAAGGGGCAAACCCTAGGCAAACAAATAAAACAATGATTAAGTTGGGAACAATCTAAACACAGATTGGAACCAACTCAACCACCAAAAGGATTACAACAAGAGAAACAACAAGAAAGTACTAAGTATAAAAAATAGAGAAGCATTCAACCCCCAAGCAAGCTGAATGCTTCTGTTCTTTTCAGTAATAGAGACACCACTAAGACTCCAAAATCTACCCCTAATGGGATTAACAATGCAAGCCAAGACCACATTCTTGTCTCTCAGCCTGCCTTCAAAAACTCTAGCATTTCTTTCTCTCCAAATACGGTAAACAAAGGTGCAGAACATAAGCTTCAGTAAAAGCCCCAAAAGGTCACCAATCTTAGATTTCACAAGAAGCCAGGAGATCAACTGATTCCAATTCCTAGGAGAAGAGATCAATCCACACCAACCAACCAAACTCTGCCAGATATGACTGGAAAAAGGGAAAGAAACAAATAGGTGCTCTGAAGTTTCCACAAGATGCAAGCAAAGCACACAAGCAATGATGTTGGGAGCCCCAGAAGTGGAGGTCCAAACAGCCAATCTATCCCCAGTTGTAAGCCTATTAACAGCAGCAAGCCAAGTAATGAAGCTGTATCTTGGGATGTGCTTCCTAAACTAAATAAGAGGAGCCCATCTCACTTTATCTCCACCTGGAGAGCCCTGTAAGTATGCCTTACAAAGAATATATTAGAAGGAAAAGGAGTCCAAAGCTAAGAGTCCAAACAGTGCTCCTTAGGAGGGGTGAGAGGGACCTCCCAAATAGTGATAAGCTTATGGGAGTCAGAAGTAGGCCAGTTCCAAGTACCATTATGAATGACCGAGCTCACCTTTATAATTAAATCCCAACCAGTACCAAAATGAATCATAGGCCCAAACCTTTGTGCCAATGCCCCCAAAGGGTGTCAAGGATCCTGGAGAAGAGAAAGTTGCACACCATTCCCCAACTGAGCTTTGCAAAACCCAGAAAACTTGTCTCTAACTTTTAAAATCTTCCTAACTCCATGAAGGGATAGAGGTAAGCTTAACCAAGAAAATAGAGCTCTTCTTGATCAAGAAGACCTTACACCAATCCTTCCAAAGGGAAGATTTAACCAAGGAGACAAGGAACCAAAAATGCTTAGCCGCTGCCACCTTATTAGCCAAAGAGAGATCTCTAAGGCCCAAGCCACACTGAGACTTAGAAAGGCACAGATCGCTCCAAGCCACCTTATCCCCATAATGCTTTGAACCAGAGGCACTCCACAAGTAATTCCTCATAACAACCTGGATCATATGCAGAATTTTTTTGGAAAGAATAAATAAACCAGCCCAGTACTGAAAAGTGGCATATAGCACTGACTTTACCAGTTGTAATCTACCAACATAAGAAAGGTAATTGGACTCCCAAGACTTTACTCTGGCTGTAATATGATCCACCAAAGTGATACAATCTGTTTTACTGAGCTTTGAGATAATCAAAGAGACCCCCAGATATCTCATAGGGAGCACCCCAATACTAAAATTACACAAATCTAGAATAGATTGAGAAGCAGTTTGGTGGACCTAGACATGAAGACCTGACTTTTATGAAGATTAGGCTGAAGACCAGACAAAGCCTCAAATAAGCATAAACTCTCCATAATAATCTCAACAGAAGAAGTGTTACCCTTGCAGAAGATGAACACATCATCAGCAAAGCACAAGTTGACAATACCAAACTCCTTACACCTCCAATGATAGCCAAACTCAGCTTTGTGAGCAGCATGCTTTGAGAATACCAGTGAGAACCTCCATAACAAAGACAAATAAATAGATAGGGAGAGATAGGATCATCTGAGAAGTAACCTATCAAATCACCGTTGATAATAATAGAGAAAGAAGGAGAGGAGATGCACTCCATTACACAGTTGGAGTAATGGTCAGGAAAACCCAAGTAATCCTGCCAATGATCTCCCAGTTCAAGCTATTGTAAGCTTTTTTGATATCCACCTTGAAAGCACATCTCAGACTATTAGAAGTCCTATGGTAACCTCTAACCAGCTCCTGAGATAGGAAAATATTGTCTGCAATTCTTCTCCTAGGCCCAAAAGTAATCTGGTTGTTACTAATAATATCCGAGAGCACTTTCTTAAGCCTATCAGTAAGAATTTTAGTGATGCATTTTATAAATAACATTGCAGCAAGAAATAGGCCTAAAATCCCCAACCTTTGAAGGATTGGGAACCTTAGGGATAAGAGCAATTGCAGTAGAATTAACTTGCCTCAACAAATATTGTGAGCTAAAAAACTCAAAATATCTTTAGTCACATCCTTGCCCACAATATTCCAACTTCTCTTAAAGAGACCCGCTGAGAACCCATCTAGACCTTGAGCTTTATTACTCCCCAAACTAAGCATGGTGGTGTGCACATCCTTCTCTGAATAAGGCTGGTTGAGAAGAGCCACATGTGCCTCAAAAAGCTTGTTAGGGAGGATCTGAGAGAGAACACTCCATTCCACTTCCTGATTAGGGTTAGAAGACCCAAGGAGATTAACATAGTAGGAGAAAATCTAATCCTTGATAGCCTAGTTATCAGTAATAAGGTCACCCTCCTCATTGACCAACTGATTAATTCTAGATCTAACTCTGTTCTTCTTAAGTTTCTAGAAAAAATAAGAGGAGTTCTGATCACCCAAGGCCAGCCAATCAACTCTAGCCTTTTGCTTTAGAAACTCTTCCTCTGCATTTCTGAGCATGGTGAAGTCAGCAAATCTGATTTTCTCCTCCTCTTGAAGAGAAACAACACTTGGGGAGGCAGCGAGGTCAGCCTGCACTTTAGAAAGAGCTTCTCTAGCAATAAGTGCCTTTTTTAGAGATATCTGAGCAAGAAGGGGCATTGAACTTCTAAAGAGCAATTTTGACAGATTTAAGCTTTTTACAAAGGCAAAACATGGTTGTCCCATACACCTCAATGTCCAAAGCATCTTTAAGAATCTCCCAGAAACTATCAAACTCCATCCAATAGTCAAAAACCTTAAAAGTAGGCTTAGGTCTAGTGGAATTAGCCCTAAGCTGAATAATAATAGGAGAGTGATCATAAATACCCGGAGTGTGAAAATGGCAAGAAGTAGAAGGAAACTCCATAGTCGAATCACCATTAACCAATGCTCTGTCAAGCTTGCGCATCATGCTACCCCCACCAACTTGACCGTTCCACCAAATGAATTGACAGCCACTATAAGGAAGATCAAGGACCTCCAAGTGATTGAGGCAAGCAGCAAAATCAATAGAACTATCGTTCCACTTGAAATCACCACCACAATTCTCACTAGGCTTCAAAATAGCATTAAAGTCACCAAGAACAAGCCAACGCTTTCCCTGACTTAACAACTTATTGGAACCAAACTTATCCCATAAAGACCTCCTTGAGATGGCATCATTAGCTGCATAAACCATAGAGACAACAAATTCTAACTTATCAGGAAGAATGGTCAGCTTACAAAACATTGCTTGATTAAAAGCATCTATTAATTGAACATCCAAAGCCTTGGGGTCACAAGCTAACACAATTCTACCTTTACTAGTAGGAGAATGATTAGCAATGCTCAACTAATGGGGAAAAACAGATCTAGAAAGACTAGCAAAATTAGAGCACTTTGACCTTAGTTTCAACTAAGGCACAAAAGATAACTTGAAATCTCTCGAAAGTTTCCTAACCTCAGCTTGCTTTAGAAAGCCATTAAGCCCTCTTATATACCGTGAAGCTAAATTAATCATAAACATAGAGAGAGAGAGAGAGAGAGAGAGTCACCATCCTCAGGAGAAACCTGCGCAACTTGATCAACAAATAAGAGAAAACCATCTGCCTTTTGCTTCTTTTTCAGCATCCTCAAGGCTGATTTGGAGAGCTTGGGAGAACGACCAGCATGAATAGCCAAGGTATCCGTTGGAGAAGCTTTTGGAGGAGCCAATTGCAAGGGAGGATTAGAAAGACCATGGGGTTCACTACTTTCCTCCCTAAGCTCAATTTGACCCTTAATCTTCCTTTTACTTACCACATAAGTCCATTCCATGTCTTGGTCCTCCACATGGACACTATCTAGAGGAATAGGAGTTGAATCTTCACCCTTTGGTTCCTCAAAAACCATAATCTAATATCCCAACCTTTCGTAAATGGACATTTTCATAAAATTGATTTAAAAGATAATGTAATTTTAAAATTTTATTTTAAAGATGTATTATTTGTATTTTTTGTAAAACTATTTTTTTATTAGATAAGATTTATTCAAAGTTTGATATTTTATTTTAAAAGTGTTTTAGTATATAATTTTAAACTCACTCACACCTATATGCACATATACCCTAAACCAACCCTAACCTAATATTATATATGTGTTCTTTAACTCTCTCCTCTCCCTCGCAGTCTTTCACCCCACGCAGGCACCTGCAGGCCAACAATCCTTCTTCTTCTTCATTGGTCTCTCTAAACCTTAGCCGCTACAAGCTTTGAATTTGGGTAATATTCTTCTCCTTTTTTCTTGATTTCTTTCTTTTATCTCTCTGTTTTTGTCTCTCTCTCTCTCTCTCTCATGCTTGCTTCGTCTCCCTCCCTCTCTGTTTTTGTCTCTTTCTCTCGGATCTCTCTTAAACGCAGCCCATGAATTCTCCTTCAATTTTCTGGCAGCCCAAACGAAAACAGCCCCTTCTCCCTTCTTAATGTCTTCGTTCTCTCCATGTCTTCTTCTTCTTCTTCTTTCTCCTTGTTCTCTCCTTTCCCCTCTATTTTCATTCTTTGATTTTTGTCTCGACTCTATAAGTGAATTTACACAAAGCATATATATGTTTGTGTAAATTGACTTATATAACGATGTGACTCTGATATTATAATCGTATCATGTATTTATTATCTGTTTAATCATTTTTTGATAACTATTATATTTTGTTAACACTTTGGTAATTGTTTATTGTTCAGTTATTAATTTGATTATCATGAGATAAATATTTAGGTATGACTGATTTTATGTTAGTATGTTATTTGTTGATTCTGTTACATGTATCAGAATACATTATATGATTAATTATTATCATACGTTGGATTCTGCAAGTTATGTTAATTCAGCCAAGTGGTGATTAAGCAAGATATGAACTGTTAACAAGAAATCAGGACTGTTCACGTTTTATTCTGTTAAACGAATGAGTGTCACTTGTTCATGCTTTCGTCACACATAGGGTGTCATCTGTTCATGTTTTGGTCATACATTGGGTGTCATTTGTAATTTTTTTCGTCACTCATCAGGTGCCATATGTTCATGTTTTCCGTCACCTATGAGTGCCATCTGTTCTGTCGCCCAATGTGTGTCATCTATTTTGTCGCCCGACGTGTGTCATTTGTTTCGTTGCCCAATTCGTCATGATGTGTTCAGTTAACGTGTTATCAGTTTTGATTTGGTTTGTTAACTAGGGGATATGTCATGATTAAGATTGTTAAATGATTCTGTTTGAGACATGTGTTATCTGTGTGCTTTAAGCCATGTCATGATCAAGTACATTACTTTATTTCATTTATGATATATGTCAAGTTTCGTTTGTTATGTCATGATTGTATTTATGATATGTAGATGCATGTTATTATGTGAGTTTGCTTCCTGAGTATTTTAAAATACGCATTCCCCCACAGTTATTTATGATGTAGGTGGTGATGACGAGCAACATGAGTGGGAGACTGCCATAACTTGTTAGATCAGAGGAATTTATGTTTTCAGTTTATGATTTGATTTAAAAATTAGGAAAACATTTTCTGTTAACCTTGGGTATTTAAGTAGTTTATTTTTACGTTATGATTTTCTACGAATTATAATGAGTGAAAACTACATGAATTATGGATGCCAAGTTTTGACTTTATTTCAGAATTTAATTCAGTTTTTTGAGATTTTATTAATTATGCATTTAAGACACTTTATCGCTTCCGATATTTAATGATTAAGATTCCGATCATGGATAAGTTTAATGCTTCCGCTATTTAAGGTCAGGGTTTTTCTATCATGGGTAAATTAAGAATTTTCAATTCGAATTGTGAGACACATTAAAATGCAATATCAGTCCCCACAATACAAATAAAGAAAACAAAAAAATTAGAGGGGAGGGGTCTCTTGTATTGTACAAATTGAATCTATTGTTTAATCTATTGAATCTATTTCAAATAATAAAGAAATTAGATAATAAATCAATTTTTAAATTCGAAAATAATATATAATATATTAAGTAAGATAATAATAAATAATATATAGATAATAATAAATAATATATAGAAAAGAAAAAAATATTCTATTTATATAAATAGAATATATAGTAATAAAAAATAATTTTCTCAAATTAGGGTTTGTTTCGAATTGGAGATTTCAAAATTGTGAAATTACACGTATGTTTAACCCTCGGGGATCAGGGCGATAAAGTTTGGTATCAAAGCAATGGTTTTAGATTCTGTAGACTTTTCATAGTGTATAATATGGCATGTCACCTACTCGGCTCCTCCATCACCTTACAAGTCAGGTAAGCATGATATGCATGTTTTAATTATTGATTCAGTATGACGTGCTTTAGTTTCATTATGGCATGTTTGTTACATATATGTTATATTTTTGCAATAAGATTAGGCTTTTTTTTTGTAAGTCTTGAATTTGGTGGGTAGTAGAGTAATGGCTTCCCCTACGAGAAACAACAATCATGCACCGGCCGATCCTGTTGAGAATCCTTTGGCAACCCGATCAAAATGTTTCAAGATTTTTTGGAGTTGTTGAGGCAGACAGCAATGACTCACCCAACTCAACTACAACAACCGCAACAGGCGACAACGGTCAACGTGCAGCTGATCCACACCTTCGGGAGGCTGAATTTTTGGAGTTGTTGAGGAATACAATGATTACACGTATGCTTAACCCTCGGGGATCGGGGGGTTACATATAAGCTCCCTATTATCATGAGGAGAGGGTTCTCTAGTAGAAGCAACTTTCTCACTAGCTTGACCAGATTTTGGGACCACTTTGTAAGCACAATCATGACCCAAAAGACAGCATTTGGCACACCTCCACGTTCACCACCACTGAATCCCATCCTTCAAGGCCAAGATCAATGGTAAAGGACTTGATCAAGTTAGACGAGGCAGAAATTTTCACATAAACTCTAGCATAATCATGTCTATATCTAGAGGCGGTAGAATTATCAGAGTGATAAGGGATACCCACAGCACTAGCAATGTGACTCAGAGCTTCTTCAGTCCATAATTCAACAGGCACATTCCACAATTTAACAACCCATATTGGAAGGGTAAAGAGCTTCTCCTTGGAGAATTTCACATTTGGCTGCCACTCTTGGAGCACAATAGGCCTACCTAAAAGGTGCCAAGGACCATCTTCTAAGACTGAATTTCTATCCTCCATAGAACCAAAATTAAAATAGAAATGGCCTCTGGCTGCCGAGACCTCCTGATCATATCATGCCATAAAATGATTTTATNGCTGCCGAGACCTCCTGATCATATCATGCCATAAAATGATTTTATATGTATAGAGAGATCCCCTAGATATATAGATAGAATATATGTTTTCATGGATAGATAGACATTCCATTGATTCTGAGTTTTGGGGCTGAAAAAGCTCGTCGATCCAAATGAATCATTCTTCTGGTCTCTCTTTGCTCCCTCCTATTGATTTATTACCATTGCCACCTAACAATTTTGTGACTGTTGATGCTAATTCTAAGGAAGATTTGGTGAAGAAGTTACATAAGAAAGTTAAAGAGAGGATTGAAAAGAAAAATGCTCAAGTCACTTCACGTGTGAATCAGGGACGAAACCAATGATTTTTCAGCCGGGAGATTAGGTTTTGGGTGCATTTTCGTAAAGGGAGGTTTTCACTTCAAAGAAAGTCCAAGCTGAGCCCAAGAGGCGATGGTCCTTTTCAAATTCTTGAAAGGATTAATACAACGCATACAAAGTTGACCTGCCAGGTGAGTATAATGTTAGCGCTTCTTTTAATGTGGCTGATTTAAGTCCTTTTGATGTAGGTGATGCATTAGATTCAAGGTCAAATCCTTTTGAGGAGAGGGGAAATGTTAAGGATCAACCTACACACCAAGTTCCAAGGATTCAACATCTTAAAGATGAGCATAATCAAGAAAGCAAGGAGCAAGTTCAAGAGGTTTCTAGTCCAATTAGCATGCCTCAAGGACCAATAACAAGGTCGCGGTCTAAGAAGCTTCAACAAGCTAATCCACCATTTTCAAGGCTTAGTCAATTCAGCTAGCCAAGGTCTACAAGGACATCAAACTTTGGGATAAGTGCAGCACGAGTCCAGTACGACTTGGTTCGAGTCAACGTTACTAATGGGTTGAATTAAGTATGTAATGGGCCATTTTTGTGTTACCTCTTGGGCTGAATGAAATTTGACTTTATTTAGAGTCCATTATTTTATTTAGCTTGATATAGTCTACTCTTAATTATTTTTTAAAATATAATTAGGTTAGTTTCCTATTCTTAAGTTTTAAGATTTTAGAAAACCTTTGTAAATGCTATAAATAAGCCTTGCTAGAATGTTTTAAGGGTCCAGAATTTTAATTTAAGAAAAATCAAAAGGTTGTTTTGCTTTTTTTTTTTTTGTGTTCTTGAGTAGAATACATGCTTTAAGAAACATTCAAGTAGATTGATCACCTTCTTGTGGAGTGTTTCGAAACTGGAATTCAAAATCAATTTTTCTTTATTCTAGTTCTTGATCATCTATCTAAGAAATCTGTTTTTCTAGCCTTCATTGCATGTCATAAAACCGATGATGCATCACATATAGCTGATTTGTTCTTCAAAGAAATTGTTACGTTACATGGCATGCCTAAGACCATTGTTTCTGATAGGGATGTGATGAGGATCCGGTTGCACAACCTCGAAGGATGGATCTATGTCAAGTACCAAGAGGCCAAATCACAAGAGTTAGAGAAAAGTGGATGGATAAAGCACTCAATGGGAGTGTGATGTGGAGCATGACATGGAGTATAACAACCTACATGGAGCATGACGTGCCGTCCAACATGGCAGTCCACATGGAGCATCATGTGGCATTCAACACTACATACTACATGGACCATGACATGGCAACCAACATGGCAACCGACATGGTGCATGACGTGACATCCAACATGGCAGCCTATATGGAGATGACGTGGCATCCTACATGGCATTTCACACAGAGCAGATGTGGCGTTCAATATGGTAGTCCACATGGAGCATGACTTGGTATTTTGAATGATGATAAGGAATCAAGACAACTTGGAAATCCTAACCTAGAAGTGGACAACCAATAATAGTCCTATTAGATCATGACACCTTGGCAATCTTAACCTAGAAGTGGACAACCATTAGGAGTCTTTTAGGTGGATTACAAGTTCCATATTTATTGCAATTAATATTTCTTTATATTTTATATTTAGTTTAGGTTATTTAAACACTTTTGGACTCTTTAGGCTTCTAGTTTTTTTATTTAAGCATTCACAATGTATTAAAAAAGCTTTTGATCAATATAATTTATTTGTGAGAGTTTTCTCTTTGGTTCTTCTTAGAACTTTTCAGACTTATCAAGGATATTCTTGTGGCGTCTAAAACTAGACTTATCACTCACTTTTTCTTCTTGTTCTTTAGTGTGGCGTCTAAACCATACCTTTGCTTCTTCTCGAAGCATCAATTTGGGTCTTAGTCTTATACATAAGGTTCTCTTTGTGTCATAGAAAATGGGTCAGGGTTTCTTCTTCTTTAAAATCGATCCTTGGGTTCTTGAATCATCATTGTTATCGGGTTTCATCGTAAAGCGACGGCGTTGTTCATATCATTTGGTATCGAAGCTTTTGGTTCTCTAGAGTCAGATTTAATTCTGATTTTTTCAGATTTGACGGTGGTTCTGGAAAAAGATCATAACTTTGGATTCAGGAGTTGAAATAGTCATTATTACATATCAAATCGAACGGATTTTCGAGATCTACATCTGTACAGTCATTGTGAAGCCAGATTTCATTGTTTTGATCACTTCACGAGGTGTTTAATATTTCTCTGCAGTTTCATCTAAAAATACAGAATTTCAAATTTCAAATTCGAATTTCCATTGTTTTTAGTTATCATCTTATCTCATCATATCATCCTATTCATCTTATCTCATCATATCATATCATATCTTATATTATCTTGTCATAACTTATCTTATCTCATCTTATCATAAATTATATTATCTTTTCTTATCTTATCTTATCCTTGTCTCATCCATATATTTTCTTATCTCATTTTATCTTATTTTATCATATATTTTCTTATCTCATCCTATCTCATCCTATCTTATATTATCTTATCATTGTCTTATCTTATCATATCATATCTCATCTTGTCATAACTATCTTATATTTTTTATCTCATCTTATATTATCCTATCTTGTCATAAACTTATCTTATCTTTTTTCTTATCTTATCGTATCTTATCTTATCTTATCTTTTTCCTATCTTATCTAATCATTATCTTATCTTATCTCATCTCATCTTATCTTATATCATCTTATCTTATCTTATCTCATCTTATCTTATCTTATCTCATCTCATCTTATCTTATATCATCTTATCTTATCTTATCTCATCTTAAGCTTACCTTATCTTGTCCTAACTTATCTTCTGTAGAAAAAAGATAGTATAAGTTGATCTCCTTTTGAGCCTACTATTTTCTCTCTCCTATGAAAGAAATGATTTGATTCCAAATGTGATAGGACATGGTGGAGATTATTCTCTCTCCTTAGACATTTATCCTAATCTGATTGAAAGAGCATCTAATCACTCTTGGGGAAAGTATTCAACGTCCTGGTCAGTCATAGACCTTACTTTATCTTAAGGAGAAACCTAGCTTGAATCAGGGAGTCTATTCCATTGTCTGTTGGTCTCTATCCGCCAAGGTGGGTGAAGTTTCGCTCATGGAGATATACAAGGCTCCATTCTGTACAAGGCTATCTCTGTTCTAAGGAGAAGCCTTTTAGGCAAGGTAACCAAGTTTTGGATTTTAATTCTACTCTCGCTC
Organism: Datisca glomerata; assembly: GCA_003255025.1. Lineage (NCBI taxonomy): Eukaryota > Viridiplantae > Streptophyta > Magnoliopsida > Cucurbitales > Datiscaceae > Datisca > Datisca glomerata. The sequence goes on from QANY01013484.1 coordinate 71,655, forward strand.
TTTCATATCATTGAGAGCTAGCTTATCTAAGATTAGAAGCTCCCATGGAAGTTCTAGGGGTGGTGCTCAGAGTTTTTCAAGCTTGCCCAAGTTTCTTAGGTTGAAGATGAACTCTCATTTGCTGGAGGGGACAAATTGACTCATGTGTAAATGTTAGAGGTGACGCTCCTTTTTTTGAAGCCTACTATTTCTCTCTCCAATCAAAGTGAAGGAGGTGACAGCTCATTTTTTAAGCCTACAATTTCTCTCTCCAAAACAAAGTGAAGGAGAGGTTCTCAGTTCAAATCTGGAGCCTACTATTTTCTCTCTCCTATGAAAGAAATGATTTGATTCCAAATGTGATAGGACAAGGTGGAGATTATTCTCTCTCCTTAGATATTTATCCTAATCTGATTGAAAGAGCATCTAATCACTCTTGGGGCGAGTATTCAACGTCCTGGTCAGTCATAGACCTTACTTTATCTTAAGGAGAAACCTAGTTTGAATCAGGGAGTCTATTCCATTGTTTGTTGGTCTCTATCCGCCAAGTTGGTGAAGTTTCGCTCATGGAGACATACAAGGCTCCATTCTGTACAAGGCTATCTCTATTCTAAGGACAAGCCACTTAGGCAAGGTAACCAAGTTTTGGATTTTAATTCTATTCTCTCTATTTCATATCATTGAGAGCTATCTTATCTAAGATTACAGGCTCCCATGGAGGTTCTAGGGGTGGTGCTCAGAGTTTTTCAAGCTTGCCCAAATTTCTTAGATTGAAGATGAACTCTCATTTGCTGGAGGGGACAAATTGGCTCATGTGTAAAGGATGGAGGTGACAGCTCCTTTTTTTGAAGCCTACTATTTCTGTCTCCAATCAAAATGGAAGGAGGTGTGAGCTCCTTTTTGAAGCCTACTATTTCTCTCTCCAATCAAAGTGAAGGAGGTGACAGCTCCTTTTTGAAGCCTACTATTTCTCTCTCCAAAACAAAGTGAAGGAGAGGTTCTCAGTTCAAATCTGGAGCCTACTATTTTCTCTCTCCTATGAAAGAAATGATTTGATTCCAAATGTGATAGGACAAGGTGGAGATTATTCTCTCTCCTTAGACATTTATCCTAATCTGATTGAAAGAGCATCTAATCACTCTTGGGGAGAGTATTCAATTTTCTGGTCAGTCCAAGACCTTACTTTATCTTAAGGAGAAACCTAGTTCGAATCAAGGAGTCTATTCCATTGTTTGTTGGTCTCTATCCGCCAAGGTGGGTGAAGTTTCGCTCATGGAGACATACAAGGCTCCACTACTTCTATTCTAAGGAGAAGCCTCTTAGGCAAGGTAACCAAGTTTTGGATTTTAATTCTACTCCCTCTCTTTCATATCATTGAGAGCTAGCTTATCTAAAATTAGAGGCTCCCATGGAGGTTCTAGGGGTTGTGCTCAGAGTTTTTCAAGCTTGCCCAAATTTCTTAGGTTGAAGATGAACTCTCATTTGCTGGAGGGGACAAATTGGCTCATGTGTAAAGGATGGAGGTGACAGCTCCTTTTTTGAAGCCTACTATTTCTCTCTCCAATCAAAATGGAAGGAGGTGTGTCTCCTTTTTGAAGCCTACTATTTCTCTCTCCAAAACAAAGTGAAGGAGAGGTTCTCAGTTCAAATCTGGAGCCTACTATTTTCTCTCTCCTATGAAAGAACTTATTTGATTCCAAATGTGATAGGACAAGGTGGAGATTATTCTCTCTCCTTAGATATTTATCCTAATCTGATTGAAAGAGCATCTAATCACTCTTGGGGGGAGTATTCAATGTCCTGGTCAGTCCAAGACCTTACTTTATCTTAAGGAGAAACCTAGTTTGAATCAGGGAGTCTATTCCATTGTTTGTTGGTCTCTATCAGCCAAGGTGGGTGAAGTTTCGCTCATGGAGACATACAAGGCTCCATTCTGTACAAGGCTATCTCTATTCTAAGAAGAGAGAATTTTGTTAAAAAAAAGGGGAACGGAATTAGTACATTCCTAATTGTAGGAAGATATTTGTTTCTAAATTAAGTACTTTCCTAATTTCCATACTTTCCTAATTTTTTTACGTTCCTTTTTTTTACTTTCGTTATTTCTTTACTTTCCAAAAAAATTGAATTTGTGCAACAATGTTTTTTTGAGTAGAAAGACATGACAAATGAAATATTTCCAACTATGTTACATCATAAAGGAGACAGTCCATTTCAAGTGAATTCGATGATGAATCCTTTTGAGGAATGGGGGATGATGAGAACAAAGAAGCAATTTAAAGAAAATTAGTTACAAACATTCAAAATGGGTCAATTATAAGGGCTAGATCTCAGAAATTCAAAGAAAAGGACTATTAAGGAATTTGGGTTGATCTCTGAAAAATTACATGCAAAGATGAGCCCAAATGATAATGAAGACTTTTTTCATATCAGCAAAGCGATCGTTCGAGTTGGCCGAAATTTTACTTATATTTAGAGTACATTAGTTTTATTTAGCATAATCGAGTTTATTTCTATTTAAAATATAATTAGGCAAGTTTCCTATTTTGTGTTTAGAGTTTTTACGAAACCTTTGTTTATTAGAAACCTTGCTTTTTAAGAAACCTTCAGTTTTTAGAAAGATTCAGCGAGTGGGCAAGCTAAGCTTCGAGTGTCTTTCAATGGC
>QANY01013485.1:6491-18712 GCA_003255025.1 Datisca glomerata
AGACTCAAAAATCTACCTTTAATGGCATTTCTAATGCAAGCCAAGACCACTTTCTTGTCCCTCATTTTGCCCTCAAAGACTCGATTATTTCTCTCTCTCCAGATATGATAGACAAACGAGCTGAACATAAGCTTCAACATAAGGCTCAAGAAGTAACCTTTCCTAGCTTTCACAAGGAGCCAGGAGATAAGTTGATTCCAGTTCCTAGGAGAAGACACCAAGCCACACAAACCAACCAAATTCTGCCAAATAAAGCTAGAATAAGGGCAAGAAGCAAACAGGTGTTCAGAAGATTCTGAAGGATGCAAGCAAAGAACACAGCTACTAACATTGGAAAACCCAGGAGAGGAGGTCCAAGCAGCCAATCTATCCGCAGTTGCAAGCCTATTAAGAACAGCAAGCCAAGTAATAAAGCTATATCTGGGAATATGCTTCTTAAACCAAATAAGAGGAGCCCATCTCACTTTTTCACTTGCTGGAGCCAGTTTCCTATAAGTGTGCCCCACAGAGAAAAGACCAGAGGGAGAAAGAGTCCAAATCCAAGAGTCCAAAGAGGACTCTTTAGGAGGGGGAAGATGGATCTCTCTAATAGTGATAAGCTCATGGGAGTTAGAAATAGGCCAGTTCCAAGCTGCATTCTGGATCACTGAGCTGACCTTGGTAGTCCAATCCCAACCTGTACCAAAATAAATCCTAGGACCAAACCTTTGAGAAAGAGCCCCCAAAGGGTGCCAAGGGTCCAATAGAAGAGAGATCTGCTCACCATTTCCCACAAGAGCTTTGCAATACCCAGCAAACTTGTCTCTGATTTTCAGAATTTTCCTCCAACTCCAAGAAGGATTAGTGGCAAGCTTAACCAAGAAGATAGAGCTCTTCTTGATCAAGAAAAACTTGCACCAATCCTTCCAAAGGGAAGCTTTATCCAAAGAGACCAGGAACCAGAAATGCTTAGCCACAGCCACTTCATTAGCTAGAGAGAGATCTCTAAGGTCCAAACCTCCTTGGGACTTATCAAGGCACAAGTCACTCCAAGCCACTTTAGCACCAGAATGTTTTACAGCTGAAGCGTTTCACAAGTAATTCCTAATAACCACCTGAATCATATTTAAGATCTTCTTGGGAAGAATAAATAAGCCAGCCCAGTATTGAAAGATAGCATAGAGCACGGATTTAACCAACTGTAATCTTCCAGCATAAGAAAGGTAGTTAGACTCCCAAGACTTCACCCTAGCTGTGATATGGTCTACTAGGGTGATACAAACAGCATGGCCATTGAAAGACACTCCAAGCTTAGCTTGCCTACTAGCTGAATCTTTCTTAACACCACCTGAAACTTGCTTACCAACATCTGCAGCGTGCTTAATGTACTCATCATTAACCATTGTTAGAGGTCGTGGCCTCCCCTAAGGGAGGGAGAGGCAAAAACAAAAACCAGAATTTTAGAGAGAGGGGAGAGTTTCTCTCACTAAAAAAACCAGGTTTTCATTCCACACGTTTTGGTTACTATGTAATGCACTAGAAGCACCTGAAATGACCAAAACACTCCGAATTCTTATCCCAAACGTGTTTTGGGTGTCAAAAGTTAGTTTATCTAGTTTGAGTCCTAACACGTCCTATTGGGTCTTTTTGACTACGTATGGCAATAGAAGCACCTAGATGACCACAACACTCCAAATTCTTATCACAAATGTGTATTGGGTGTAAAAAGTCAAATCGAATACATGTCATACCACAAAGACCCAAGTTTAGCCAAGTTTATCAAAATTGGGCCTAGAAACGCCCCATTGGGTATTATTGACTCCTTGTGGCACTAGAAGCACCTAAAATGACCAAAACACTCCAAATTCTTATCCCAAACTTGGTTTGGTTGTCAAAAGTCAGTTGGAGTTCATGACATGCTCAAAATATCCAACTTTAGCCATGTTCGTCTTGTATGGGCCTAAACACATCTTATTGGGTCTTTTTAACTTGGTATGGCACAAGAAGCACCTAAAATGACCACAACACTCCAAATTCTTAACCCGAACGTGTTCTGGGTGTCAAAAGTCAGTTTGTATGACATGCCTTAAAGATCCAAGTTTAGCCAAGTTCATCTAGTTTGGAACTCAGCACGTCCCATTGGGTGTTTTTGACTTTGTATTGTACTAGAAACACCTAAAACGACCAAAACACTCCAAATTCTTATCCCAAACATGTTTTGGGTGTCAAAAGTCAGTTTGAGTACATGACATGCCTACAAGATCCAAGGTTGGCCAACTTTATCTAGTTTGGGTCCAAACACGTCCCATTGTGTCCTTTTGACTCCGTATGGTTCTTATCTCAAACATGTTTTGGGTGTCAAAAGTCAATTCGTGTACATGAAATGCCCAAAAGATCTAAGTTTAGCCAAGTTCTTTTTAGTTTGGGCCTAAACATGTCTCATTAGGTCTTTGTGACTCCGTATTGTACTAGAAGCACCTAAAATGGCAGAATTCAGTTCTAGTACATGACATACCTAAAATATCCAAGTTTAGCCAAGCTTATCTAGTTTGTGTCCAAACACGTCCCATTGAGAATTTTTTACTCCGTATGGCACTGGAAGCACCTACAATGACAAAAAACCTCCAAATTTTGAACTCAAATGTGTTTTGGGTGTCAAAAGTTAGTTCCAGTACATGACATGCTCAAAAGATCTAAGTTTAGCCTAGTTCGTCCAGTTTTGGACTAAACACGTCTCTTTGGGTCTTTTTGACTCCTTTCTTTTTGGTAAGTTAAAATTTCATTAACCGAAACATAATTTACAAATATTCAAGGGGCATACCCCAGGCATATTTAAAAGATTTGCTGAGCAAGACAGGACAGAGAAAGATCATTGGCTATGTCAGCACAACTATCCAATCCCTAATTTTAACTTAACTTAGCCTACAAAAAATAAACTCTAGAAATTTTCCCACACCACACAACGTAGGAGAAACAGAAACACATAAGTCTAATATAGAACTTAACAAACATAAAACTCTTGATTTAACAAACAACCAAGTAATTGGTAACACCAATTTCAGTAAACAAATGCAGCCCATTAATCATGTAATGGGGAAGGGAAAGGTACCACCCCCCTCAAGAGGAGCCTGAGATCTATTGAAGCTCAAGCTTGAAGGAGGAACCTCTTTCCCAGCGCTGCCTTGTGTTCAAGAAAATTGCTATGAGAGAGGGGAAGACAGACCCATCTATAAACTTGCTCTTTACCTTGGACGAAGAAGGAGCTGCTGAGTTGGCACTTGCAAGGAGCTGCTGAGCTGGCACCTTGGTTAGCTGCTGAGCTGACACCTTGATTAGATGCTCTTTCAATCAGATTAAGATAAATATCTAAGGAGAGAGAATAATCTCCACCTTGTCCTATCACATTTGGAATCAAATCATTTCTTTCATAGGAGAGAGAAATAGTAGGATCCAGATTTTAACCGAGAACCTCTTCTTCACTTTGTTTTAGAGAGAGAAATAGTAGGCTTCCAAAAGGTGCTGTCACCTCCTTCACTTTGATTGGAGAGAGAAATAGTAGGCTTCAAAAAGGATCTCACACCTCCTTCACTTTGATTGGAGAGAGAAATAGTAGGCTTCAAAAGAAGGAGCTGTCACCTCCATCCTTTACCACTACCACATGAGCCAAATTGTCCCCTCCAGCAAATGAGAGTTCATCTTCAACCTCAAGAAATCTGAGCAAGCTTGAAAAACTCTTAGCACCACCCCTAGAACCTCCATGGGAGCCTCTAATCTTAGATAAACTAGCTCTCAACTGATCTGAAAGATAGAGAGTAGAATTAAAATACAAAACTTGGTTACCTTGCATAAGAGGCTTCTCCTTAGAATAGAGATAGCCTTGTACAGAATGGAGCCTTGTATGTCTCCATGGGCGAAAACTTCACCCACCTTGGCTGATAGAGACCAACCAACAATGGAATAGACTCCCTGATTCAAACTAGGTTTCTCTATATTCAATGTATTTAACATAACCAACCCAAACTAGATTCACATCAATGGTGTGGCGTTCAATATGGCAGTCCACATGGAGAATGACATGACATTTTAAATGATGACAAGGAATCAAGACAACTTAGAAATCCTAACCTAGAAGTGGACATCCAGTAATAGTGTATTAGAGCATGACATCTTTGCAATCCTAATCTAGAAGTGGACAGCCAATAGAAGCCTTTTGGGTGGATTACAAGTTCCATATTTATTGCAATTAATATTTCTTTATCGTTTAAATTTAGTTTAGGTTATTTAAACACTTTAGGACTCTTTAGGACTCTTTAGGCTTCTAGCTTTTCTATTTAAGCACGGTTTCACAATGTATTAAACAACTTTGATCAATATAAATTCTTTGTGAGAGTTTTTTCTTTGGTTCTTCTTAGAACTTGGTATGGCACAAGAATATTCTTGTGGTATCTAAAACCTAGACTTATCACTCACTTTTCCTTCTTATTCTTGAGTGTGGCGCCTAAACTATACCTTTGGTTCTTTTCAAAGCATCACTTTGAGTCTTAGGTCTTATACTTAAGGTTCTCTTTGTGACATAGAAAACGTGTCAGGGTTTCTTCTTCTTTAAAATTGATCCTTGAGTTCTCGAGCCATCATTGTTATCGGGTTTCTAGGGAAGGTTGCCTAATGGGTTCGTATCAACAGAGCCATTTCAAAACAAACAGAAAGCAGCTCTAAAAGACCATAAAACACCAAATTATAATCCCAAACATGTTTTGGGTGTCAAAAGTTAGTTCGAGTACATGACATGCATAAAAGATCCAAGTTTAGTCAAGTTCATCTAGTTCGGGTCCAACACATCCCATTGGGTCTTTTTGACTCCTTATGGCACTAGAAGCATCTAAAATGACCACAACACTCCAAATTCTTATCCTAAACGTGTTCTGGGTGTCAAAAGTCCGTTCGAGGACATGTCATGCCACAAAGATCCAAGTTTTTCCAAGATCACCAAAACTGGGCCTAAACCATCCCATTTGGTATTTTTCACTCCGTATTGCACTAAAAGCACCTAAAACGACCAAAACCCTCCAAATTCTTATCTCAAACGTGTGTTTGGCTGTCAAAAGTCAGCTCGAGCACATGACATGCCCAGAAGATCAAAGTTTAAACAAGTTCAACTAGTTTGGGGCTAAGCACGTCCCATTGGGTCTTTTTGACTCCGTTTGACACTAAAAGCACCTAAAATGTCCACAAAGTTCTAAATTATTATCTCAATGGGCCAAAAAGACCTAGTGGGACGTGTTTAGGCCCAAACTAGATGAATTTTCTTAGATCTTTTGGGCATGACATATACTCAAACTGATTTTTTTAGACCCAAATCATGTTTTGGTTAAGAATTTGTAGTGTTTTGGGTGTTTTTAGTGCCATACAGAGTTTAAATAGGCCCAATGGGACATGTTTAGTCCCAAACTAGACAAACTTGGCTTAACTTGGATCTTCTGGATATTTTTTCCAGTAAATTAAAAGAGTGTGTTAACTGAAAAAGATACTTACAAATATACAAGGAGCATACCCAGGTAAACAAACAAAACAAAGATTAAGTTGGGAGCAATCGAAAACCAGGTTGGAACCAACTCAACCACCAAAAGGAAGTTGAATGTTAAGTATAAAAAATAGAAGCATTCAATCTCCAAGCAAGCGAATGCTTTTGTTTTTCCCAGTCATAGAGAAACCTCTAAGATTGAAAATCTACCCCTAATCGTATTAGCAATGCAAGCCAAGATAATTTTCTTGTCTCACAGCCTGCCTTCAAAATCTCTAGCATTTCTATATCTCCAAATATGGCAGACAAAGGTGCAGAACATAAGCTTAACCAAAAGCCCTAAAAGGTCACATATCTTATCTTTCACAAGAAGCCAAAAGGTTAACTGATTCCAATTCCTAGGAGAGGAAACCAATCCACACTAAACTAACTTTTATGATCCAAAACACATTTAGGATAATAATTTGGAGTGTTTTTTTTTCGGTAAGTTAAAATTTCATTAACCGAAGCATAATTTACAAATATTCAAGGGGCATACCCCAGGCATATTTAAAAGAGTGGCTGAGCAAGACAGGAAAGAGAAAGACCATTGGCTATATCAGCACAACTATCCAACCCCTAACTTTAACTTAACTTAGCCTACAAAAAATAAACTGTAGAAAGTTTCCCACACCACACAAGGTAGGAGAAACAGAAAAAAAAACATAAGTCTAAAATGGAACTTAACAAACGTAAAACTCCTGAGTTAACAAACAACCAAGTAATTGCTAAAACCAATTTCAGTGAACAAAAGCATCCCATTAATCACGTAATGAGGAAGGGAAAGGAACCACCCCCCCTCAAGAAGAGCCTGAGATCTATCGAAGCTCAAGCTTGAAGGAGGAACCTCTTTCCCAGCGCTGCCTTGTGTTCAAGAAAATTGCTATGAGAGAGGGGAAGAGTGACCCATCTCTAAACTTGCTCTTTCCCTTGGACGAAGAAGGAGCTGCTGAGTTGGCACTTGCAAGGAGCTGCTGAGCTTGCACCTTGGTTAGCTGCTGAACTGACACCTTGATTAGACGCTCTTTCAATCAAATTAGGATAAATATCTAAGGAGAGAGAATAATCTCCATCTTGTCCTATCACATTTTGAATCAAATCATTTCTTTCATAGGAGAGAGAAATTGTAGGCTTCAAAAAAGGAGCTGTCACCTCCTTCACTTTGATTGGAGAGAGAAATAGTAGGCTTAATAAAGGAGCTCACACCTCCTTCACTTTGATTGGAGAGAGAAATAGTAGGCTTCAAAAAAAGGAGCTGTCACCTCCATCCTTTACCACTGCCACATGAGCCAAATTGTCCCCTCCAGCAAATGAGAGTTCATCTTCAACCTCAAGAAATCTGGGCAAGCTTGAAAACATCTGAGCACCACCCCCAGAACTTCCATGGGAGCCTTGCATAAGAGGCTTCTCCTTAGAATAGAGATAGCCTGGTACAGAGTGGAGCCTTGTATGTCTCCATGAGCGAACACTTCACCCACCTTGGCTGATAGAGACCAACCAACAATGGAATAGACTCCCTGATTTAAACTAGGCTTCTCCTTAAGATAAAGTAAGGTCTTGGACTGACCAAGATATTGAATACTCTCCCCAAGAGTAATTTCTCGACCCCCCTTAGCTGAGAGAGAAAGAGGAACACCTTCTAGGGAGATGCCCTCTTGAACTTCAAAACTCAAAAGCTGGGTCCGAGCTTTGAGAAGCTTGCTTCCCTCCATGATCAACTAGAGCTTTCTAAAGAGAAGAAATCACCTTAGGCAGAAACCTTGGTTAGCACCCAATAAATGAATTGTCACCCACCTTGGCCAAAAGAGACCAATTAACAATGGAGTTTCCTCCCTCTGTGAGGGAGGAAACATGAGATCAAAAAAAGAAAACCTAGAGAGAAGGTAGAGCTTCTCTCTCTTGGATCATTTGGCTTTTATTGGACAAAGACTTTTTTAATAATTTGGAGTGTTGTGGTCATTTTAAGTGATTCTAGTGCCATACAGACTCAAAAAGACCCAAAATGGGAATTGTTTAGGCCCAATCAAGATGAACTTGGCTAAGCTTAAATCTTTTGAGCATATCCTTTACGCGAGCAAACTTTTGAAACCCAAAACACGTTTGGGATAAGAATTTGGAGTGTTTTACTCATTTTAGGGGCTTTTAGTGCCATCTGGAGTCAAAAAAACCTCAGCATTGATTGTGAGTGACAAGGTGGAGTTCCAAAGCTGGTGGCAGATCCTCTCTCCTCCCTTAGCTCAACCTCAGCATCACATTGTGAGTGACAAGGTGGATTTGACTTCTACCAAAGATGTCAAGGGCTGCCATGGTCGTGAGTTTGAGCTTGGAGAAATCTCTCTCTCTCCTAAACCAGATTCTAATGGAAAACAGAAGGTGAGCTCTTCTCCTCCTTCCCCAACTTCTTCTTCTAAAAAGTTGCATGAGAATAGAGTTTNCAAAACCTCCAAATTTTTAACCCAAACGTGTGTTTGGGTGTCAAAAGTCAGTTCGAGTGCATGACATGTCCAAAAGATCCATGGTTATCCAAGTTCATCTAGTTTGGGCCGAAACACGTCTCATTGGATCTTTCTGACTCCGTATTGCACTAGTAGCACCGAAAATGTCCAAAACACTCCTAATTCTTATCCCAAACGTGTTTTGGGTTTCAAAAGTCATTTTGAGTACTTGCATGCCTAAAAGATCCAAGTTCATCTAGTTTGGGTCCAAACACGTTCCATTGAGTCTTTTTGACTCTGTACGGCACTAGAAGCACCTAAAACCATCACCATACTCCAAATTCTTATCTTAAACATGTTTTAGGTGTCAAAAGTAAGTTTGAGTAGATGTCATGCCACAAATATATGTTTAGCCAAGTTCGTCAAAATTAGGCCTATACACGTCCTATAGGGTATTTTTGACTCTGTAAGGCACTAGAGGCACCTAAAATGACCAAAACACTCAAAATTATTATCCCAAGCGTGTTTTGGGATGGCCACAAAACTTCAAACTCTTATCCCTAACGTATTTTAGGTGTCAAAAGTCAGTTCGAGTATCTGACATGCCTAAAAGATTTAAGTTTAGCTAAGTTCATCTAGTTTGGGCCTAAACACGTCACATTGGGTCTTTTTGACTTCGTATTGAACTTCTGTTTTTTGGCAAATGAATAATATATTAACCAGAAAGGGTAGCTACACAAATAGAAGGGGCATACCCCAGCAAACAAGTGAGTTTATAATATCAAACTCTGGTCAACCCAGGTCAAGTCCAAAATATGCCACCTTGGAAACCAAGAAGCTCCACACTCTAACTGCGGCTAAAGGGCTATATAAGTAGCTAGATTAGCCATAAAAAATGAGATTGTGCCACAATCCTAACACAGAGCACAAAATGCTTAAATGGCTAGATAGTGTAGCCTTACAATCAAAGAAACCTGCAACATGGAGATATTCCTTATAAGCCCGAAACACCTGCGAAAAAATAAGTGCCATTGTAAAACAAGCACAAAGTAGCACCTAGAACAGATTCCAATTACAAGTGAAAGCAACAAGAAGAAAAATTTAGGAAACAAATCATGAGCATGATGGTCTTCTTCCAAACCAAGCAAGCTGTCTGAACCCGAGAGACTATATGAGTGAGCAGAAAGCCCTAAGCACGTGCAAAACAACCAGTGATGAAGATCTGGTTGCACAACCCTAAAGGATGGATCCATTTCAAGTACCAAGAGGCTAAATTATAAGAGCTAGAGAAAAGAGGATGGATGAAGCACTCAATGGGAGTATGACGTGGTGCATGACATGGAGTATAACAGCCTACATGGGGCATGACGTGCCGTCCAACATGGCAGCCAACATGGAGCGTGTCGTGGCGTCTAACATGGCTGCTCACATGGAGCATGATGTGGCATCCAGCATGACATCCTACATGGACCATGACATGGAAGCTAGCATGGCAGTCGACATGGAGCATGACGTGGCATCCTACACGGCATTGTGCATGGAGCATGGTTGATATAAACCCCACCGACGATTTACGATGAAACCTGATAACAATGATGGTTCAAGAATCCCAAGAATGTGAAAGACAAAATTGTTGAGCCTTAACCCGTTATCTAGCAAGATAAGAACTAAGACTACGAAGGATAAAAACGCCACACCAAGAAACCTAAGGCTCACTCAAGAATCAAAAGGTGATAAGTTTGATTACTTGAACGCCACAAGACTAACTTGATAAGTTCAAAGAGTTCTTTCAAGAACAAAGAGGACACACTTCACAATAACATAAACTTGTTTTCAATATTCACAACCTTATAACATGTTTACAAATTCCGTGTCTATCATGTTTTATACTTGAACAACCCTCCAAGAATAGGAAAAAGCAATAATTGCAGCCTTGAAACCACACCAAAATTAAAGTAAACTAGTTCCCACGTTTTTTTACCTTTTGACTAATAACAATAAGTAAATATCACTAATTGACTATATTCAATGTATTTAACATAACCAACCCAAACTAGATTCACATCAATGGTGTGGCGTTCAATATGGCAGTCCACATGGAGAATGACATGACATTTTAAATGATGACAAGGAATCAAGACAACTTAGAAATCCTAACCTAGAAGTGGACATCCAGTAATAGTCTATTAGAGCATGACACCTTGGCAATTTTAATCTAGAAGTGGACAGCCAATAGAAGCCTTTTGGGTGGATTACAAGTTCCATATTTATTGCAATTAATATATCTTTATCGTTTAAATTTAGTTTAGGTTATTTAAACACTTTAGGACTCTTTAGGCTTCTAGCTTTTCTATTTAAGCACGGTTTCACAATGTATTAAACAACTTTGATCAATATAAATTCTTTGTGAGAGTTTTTTCTTTGGTTCTTCTTAGAACTTGGTATGGCACAAGAATATTCTTGTGATATCTAAAACCTAGACTTATCACTCACTTTTCCTTCTTATTCTTGAGTGTGACGCCTAAACTATACCTTTGGTTCTTTTCAAAGCATCACTTTGAGTCTTAGGTCTTATACTTAAGGTTCTCTTTGTGACATAGAAAATGGGTCAGGGTTTCTTTTTCTTTAAAATTGATCCTTGAGTTCTCGAGCCATCATTGTTATCCGGTTTCTAGGGAAGGTTGCCTAGTGGGTTCGTATCAACAGAGCCATTTCAAAACAAACAGAAAGCAGCTCTAAAAGACCATAAAACACCAAATTATAATCCCAAACATGTTTTGGGTGTCAAAAGTTAGTTCGAGTACATGACATGCATAAAAGATCCAAGTTTAGTCAAGTTCATCTAGTTCGGGGTCCAACACATCCCATTGGGTCTTTTTGACTCCTTATGGCACTAGAAGCATCTAAAATCACCACAACACTCCAAATTCTTATCCTAAACGTGTTTTGGGTGTCAAAAGTCTGTTCGAGGACATGTCATGCCACAAAGATCCAAGTTTTTCCAAGATCACCAAAACTGGGCCTAAACCATCCCATTTGGTATTTTTCACTCCGTATTGCACTAAAAGCACCTAAAACGACCAAAACCCTCCAAATTCTTATCTCAAACGTGTGTTTGGCTGTCAAAAGTCAGCTCGAGCACATGACATGCCCAGAAGATCAAAGTTTAAACAAGTTCAACTAGTTTGGGGCTAAGCACGTCCCATTGGGTCTTTTTGACTCCGTTTGACACTAAAAGCACCTAAAATGTCCACAAAGTTCTAAATTATTATCTCAATGGGCCAAAAAGACCCAGTGGGATGTGTTTAGGCCCAAACTAGATGAATTTTCTTAGATCTTTTGGGCATGACATATACTCGAACTGATTTTTTAGACCCAAATCATGTTTTGGTTAAGAATTTGGAGTGTTTTGGGTGCTTTTAGTGCCATACATAGTTTAAATAGGCCCAATGGGACATGTTTAGTCCCAAACTAGAAAAACTTGGCTTAACTTGGATCTTCTGGATATTTTTTCCAGTAAATTAAAAGATTATGTTAACTAAAAAAGATACTTACAAATATACAAGGAGCATACCCAGGTAAACAAACAAAACAAAGATTAAGTTGGGAGCAATCGAAAACCAGGTTGGAACCAACTCAACCACCAAAAGGAAGTTGAATGTTAAGTATAAAAAATAGAAGCATTCAATCTCCAAGCAAGCGAATGCTTTTGTTTTTCCCAGTCATAGAGAAACCTCTAAGATTGAAAATCTACCCCTAATCGTATTAGCAATGCAAGCCAAGATAATTTTCTTGTCTCACAGCCTGCCTTCAAAATCTCTAGCATTTCTATATCTCCAAATATGGCAGACAAAGGTGCAGAACATAAGCTTGACCAAAAGCCCTAAAAGGTCACATATCTTATCTTTCACAAGAAGCCAAAAGGTTAACTGATTCCAATTCCTAGGAGAGGAAACCAATCCACACTAAACTAACTTTTAAGATCCAAAACACATTTAGGATAATAATTTGGAGTGTTTTTTTTTCGGTAAGTTAAAATTTCATTAACCGAAGCATAATTTACAAATATTCAAGGGGCATACCCCAGGCATATTTAAAAGAGTGGCTGAGCAAGACAGGAAAGAGAAAGACCATTGGCTATATCAGCACAACTATCCAACCCCTAACTTTAACTTAACTTAGCCTACAAAAAATAAACTGTAGAAAGTTTCCCAAACCACACAAGGTAGGAGAAACAGAAAAAAAAA
>QANY01013498.1:0-32698 GCA_003255025.1 Datisca glomerata
TTCTGCTAAACAATTTGAGTATAAGTACGGGCAACAAGGTGTTCAATATCAAATGCTTTTGATGTAAATTGACCAGCATTATCAAGACGAATCATCTTCATTGTATAATCAGAAAATTGTGCTTGTAAGCGAATTATTTGAGCCAATAATCTGGCAAAAGCTACATTACGGGTGAAGAGAAGACTTACATGTGACCAATGTGTAGATGCATCTATTAGCACCATAAAATACCGAAATGGACCACATTGAGTATGTATAGGCCCAGAAATATCTCCTTAAATACTTTGTAAAAATGTAGGAGATTCTTTCACAACTTTAGTTAAAGATTACTTGATAATTAATTTGCATTCAGAGTAAGCTTTACATAGAAAATCATTGGTCAACAGAATCTTCTGGTTCCTTAGTGGATGTCCTGTCAATTTTCTATAATTCTTCTCATCATTATGGATTCAGGATGACCTAATCGATCATGTCAAAGACTAAATGTCTTTGGGGTAGTGAACTTTTGATTCATCATAATATTTAACTATATCGAGCTTATATTTGCATAATATAACTCAAACAACAAAGATGGAAGTTTCTCCAGTATTTTCTTCTTACCTGAGGCATATGAAGTAATGCTTGTATACTCCATATTATTTTTATCAATTGTCTCAATATGATAACCACAAAGATGAATATCTCTAAAACTAAGCAGAATTTTTCTGGATCTTGTAGAGAGTATTGTATCATCAATAATTAATTTTGTTCCACTAGGTAGTATAATGTTGGCTCTATCGGAGCCCTCAATCAATTTCACAGTGCAAATATTGTATTTACTATTGTTTCTTCTAATGTCAAATGAGAGAAATATCTTTTCCCCTTAAGAATTGTATGAGTTGATCTATCAGACATACATCTTGAACATTAATTTTTGACTTCATCTAGTAATCTGTAAAAGTTATATATTAGTTAACAAAGAAAATAATAAATATTTATTAATGAAGAAACTATAAAATAATTCTTTATAGTCTTGTTATTGAAAGCAATTAGAGAGACAAACGAAATAAAATGAGAAATGTAAGCTTAAACAATGTGTGCATGATTAATATCATTATCTACGATTTCTGTAGACTGCTTGAGAAAGTCAAAAATATGTAATTGGATCATGCCAACTGAATTATTATGATCAGTGAAATTTATTTTAATCTCTTTCCTTTTTACCTTCGTAGAAGCTGGATATAAGTCAGTCAAATATTTAGGCGTGCAGCAGGTACATGGCCAATGACCTTTCATGCCACAATGAAAATTAATAATGAACTTTCATGCCACAATCAACCACAATCAACCTACTAATTTCTAATTTTCATAAAATTAAAAATTAAAAATTAATTTTAAATAAATGAAAGTTGAAGTTTTTTGTCAATAAATATTTGGCTCTTGCAGTCTATCTAAGAAATACCAGTTTAAGCATTGTCTTTTACCATTTTATTTTCTTTGTGTTAATAAACCTATCTTTAATATATTTAATACATATCATTGAATAGAAAGAACAGAACCTTTTGTTTTCTTATGCATAAAGTGGTATTTGCATTTGCATTCACACCAATCTAGTATTTTGCGTAACACAGGTACTCTATCTGGTATAAATATATTCCTGAATAAAAAAATTAAGATTGAACCTGAAGAATATTGAGATGAATCGTTGAAGATTTGTTTAAAAGGATTCAGATTTTCTAGTTGGGATTTGTCTAAGGTATAGTTCATGTATCATATAGGGATTGTACTGTAGAACAAACATGTTCCTTGACGGATATGTAAAATTATCTTAATTGAATTTTAGAATATATGTTAACAGAAAATGTAGATTTCAAAAAAAGTAAAGAAAATGTAGATATAAAAATATCTTGACTAGTAATATTTTTATTTCTTTTAAATTTACCCACAATATTATATTGTATTTCAAAACTGAAAATCATGTGATTCAAGTTGATTAAATTGTCATCCGTTTTTTATCAAGTTTTTTGGGTAATTAAACTACCAAATTTTTCTTTTAACTTTATCTTTATTGTCATTCTATTATTGAGATTTTATTTCTTTCATTTCTAATCTGAGTTTATGTTTTGGATTAAAAAATAACCTTGCCGTCTAAGAAATTTAGTCCGTGTTAGATAGAAAGAGTTTCTGTTTCTATTATTTAAATAGTAGTTGTACCTTCAGTTCCAAAGGGACAGGGTTAGGGGAGCTCCATTGGACTTTCAGAGAACTTATTACTCCTATTATATCTCTGAAAAAATATTGAAACTCAGCATCGAATTAACTTTTGATGGTTGACGGAATTCGATTGCCAGACACCTAAGTTCGAACAACCACTTCCAAAGGCATGCATACGCGCTGCTGCATCTCAACGTAAGAGAACTCTGATTATTTCCTAGGAGAAAAAAGATTCTTAATGAATTCGAACTCTTTCACCACTTGAAGAGCATCAATCTTGACACTAATACAGAATTTCACAATTCAGGAATCAAATCTATCCATAAAAAACCAAACATATAAAAAATTTTAACTGAATTATGAACCTCGAAAGTCTATATCATTAAATAAATTATATAAGTTAAGAGACAAAAATTCTAAAGAAACACTAAAAAAATTAACTCAAAAAATAAAGTTCGCCTAGAAAGCAAGAACAAGATATTCAGATAACTGAATTTTCTTCCAAGAACAAACTCCAATCNTATCATTAAATAAATTATATAAGAGACAAAAATTCTAAAGAAACACTAAAAAAATTAACTCAAAAAATAAAGTTCGCCTAGAAAGCAAGAACAAGATATTCAGATAACTGAATTTTCTTCCAAGAACAAACTCCAATCACTTTCACAAATTAAGTGGTGTTTGAACTTCAAAAAGCCTGACTAAATCAAGTTGGATTTAGGTTTCTTAAAAATATTCAGGCTCAAGCAGAGGCTTCAAAGCACATGGCAGCTCATCCTCTTCATCTTTCTTGCACCGCAAGCAGGACTAGTGCAAGTGATGGAGCTGCATGTGCTTCGAAGCCACTGCTTGAAAACGATGTGATGCACCTGCGTGAAGAATCCCCCCGCCACTTACTTACTAAATGTTAAGTACATAAGCTACTTACTAATTATAGATAGGAAGTTTGATTAGGTAAACTATTATAATAGATTCTAACTAACTTCCTAATTGACTTGAGCATCCTCTCTATTATTCCCCCTCAAGATAAAATGGGATTCAACCACATTGAGCTTGGAAACCAAGCAATCAAACTGAGTCGAACAGAGAGTTTTTGTAAACACATATGCAACTTGATCATTTGAGGGAACAAAATGAATTTTGAGTTGTTTGAGTAAAACTTTATCACGAAGAAAATGCAAGTCTATTTCAATATGTTTTGTACGAGCATGATACACTATATTGGTAGCAATGGATGCAACACCTATACCATCACACCAAATGATGGGAGAATAAGCTAGTGAGATATGTAATTCAGATAACAAGTGTTGAATCCATGATATCTTCGCTAGTGAGATATGTATACTGAAACAAGAAACAACTTGATGTTTCTTAGCTGACCAAGATACAAGATTATTGTCCAAATAAACAGCATAGCCTCCTGTAGAATGTCTACCATCCATATCACTAGCTCAGTCAGGATCTGAGTAAGCAACTAAGGAAAGTTTATGGGTGAATGGAGCAAGAAGAATACCTTTGTAGCGAGTACCCTTAAGATACCTTAATACTGGTTTACATGCTTGCCAGTGTGTTGTAGTAGGATAACAAACAAATTGACTGAGCCTATTCACAATAAAAAAATATCTGGACGTGTAATAGTCAAATACACAAGTGCTCCAAGTATTTGTCTATACTTAGTAGCATTGTCCAGAAGTTCACCATTATTAGTAGAGAGCTTCATAGAAGGCCATGCATGTGTGGTATAAGTCTTGGCTGCACTCATTGCAGCCCGGGACAATAAATCCTCAATTAATTTTGATTGAGTTAGGAACACACCAACACTAGTTCTTATTGCCTCAATTCCTAATAAATGATGTCAAGAACCCAGATCTATCAAAGTAAACACCTTGTTAAGTTTCTCAATAATTTGAGTGATTAAAACACTATCATTTCCCGTGATTATATATCATCAACATATACCAAAAAAATAAATGAGCTTATGTTTATAAGGAAGAATGAAGAATGAATTATCAGATTTGGAGTTTATAAAACCACACTGTAGTGAAGTAGCTCTCAATCTGTCATATCATGCACGGGGTGCTTGCTTAAGCCCATACAGTGCATTTAAAAGTTTGCAAACATAAGTAGGTTTTGCAGCATCAATGAATCCCTCAGGTTGAGACATAAAGATAGTTTCTTCAAGAAATCCATTAAGAAAAGCATTATCCACGTCTAACTAGTTGATTTCCCAACCTGAATTGACCTTAAGAGATAATACAATTCAACCTGTGGTTTGCTTCAAAACTGGGCTAAATGTTTCACTAAAATCAACCCCTGGTTGCTGACTAAACCCCTTGGCTACAAGCAAGCCTTGTACCAATGAACCTTGCCATTTGCATTAGTCTTGATCTTAAAAATCTACTTGTTCCCCATAAGATGCATTGAATCGTGATTGGGCGCTAGATCCCAAGTTCTATTCCTTTGAAGAGCCAAAAACTCAACTTCCATAGCCTTCATCCGTAAAGGCATATCAAGAGCTTGTTTGGTGGAAATAGATTATGAGGAAATGGTAGAAGCTTGAACAATAAAATTTTTAGGCTTAAAAATACCACTTTTTAGACCTTGTTACCGTTTGGTGCTTTGAAACAGAAGGTTTTGGGGGTCAAATGATTTGATCTTGAGTGGTTTGAGAAGGCAAGTGAGAAGAGTTATGACGTTTTCTAGTTGGGTGAGTAGAGTTTATGGACAAGATTGGGGTATTTTGCATCTAATCATTAAGATTGTGTTATTAGTAGGCATAAAAGGACTTGACGAGGAAGAAGAACTTTTGTTACGAAGTTCATACTTGTGATCAATGTTTTGATGAAGGACATTCCCAAGATGTTGTTGTAGAGGAACATAAGTAGATGATGAGTTTGTACATTCTTGAAAGGAATTGATAGAAGAAAATTGTTATTGAGTATATGACCTGGAAACATCAAACATAGAAGTAGGATATGGTTGTGCAGAAGGTGCAGTACCCGAGTTAGAAAGTTACACAAAATGAGAAAAGATATTGATGTAAGGGAAATACTTTTCATTTAAATCTACATTTTTAGCGATGTAGATACGACCAGAGGGATGCCAACATTTATACCCTTTGTGATCAGAAGAGTATATAATGAATATTCATCAAGAGGACCTATATTCAACCTTATGGGCATTGTAGAGTCTTAAATGGGGAAAAGTGGCACAACCAAAACTTTTACGAAAGGAGTAATCAGGTTTAGCATGAAAGCATATTTGCAAAGGAGTAAGATCATTAAGCATTAAGGTTGGCAGTCTGTTAATCAAATAAGTGGCAGTGGAAAAAGCATGCCACTAGAAGGAGAAGAGCAAGCTTACCTGAGCTAGGAGTGTAATGCGATTTTCTGTAATATGTCTATGTTTGCGTTCTGCCCTACCATTCTGATTATGAGTGTGTGGGCATGAGTGTTTAAATGCACGATACTCCCGTCCCCACTCCGATTGCATAACTTTAATGGAATTGTCAACTTGTTTCCCTACCATTGTTTTAAAGACAGTAAAGATTTGGAAGGCTTCTGGCTTAACTTTCAAAGGGTATATCCAAGTAAAACGACTAAAATAATCTACAAAGAATATATAATATCTGAAACTTTCAAGAGAGGGAATGGGAGAGGGACCCCAAAGGTCTGTATGTACAATCTGTAAGGGCTTAGAAGTCTTTTACCATACTAATTTGAATTACAAAACTCTAAAAAAATTTCAGGTAGAAATTTGGCACTCATCATGTACTCTGGCTAACACTTTTTCTGAGGGATCAACAAATTTATTATGCCAAACATTCATATCAGAAGTAATAGAGGTAGTAAAAATAGTATGTTCATCATTTGTAAAGTGATTGTCATTACATTTGTCTAGCAATTAAGAGCTTCTAAATTCTAGAACACATACAAATGAAGAAGAAAAATACCTAGTGTATGCAGAATATGAAGAAACAACAGTGTTTAAAGTCTTATTTGCATAGGAATTGAAGGAAAGATATATAATCATGTAAGGAGAATCTTGTTTGAAGCAAAGATTGCAGATCAACCCAGCTTTTCCCTTCACAGGCCAAGCAATCATGTTCAAACCATCTCTAAGTAGGCCTTTTAGCAACAACTCCCCCGTGAATATGCCATAACAGGAATAAAAGCAGAATAGAAAGCAAGGAAAACATTGTTATTATCCAAAACACTAACTAGATTTTTCTTTATCTTAGCTACTGTTAAAATGGATACCAGTTTGAGATATTTGGTCTAACAAGGTATCAAAGATAAGCCAATATGAGTAATGTCCAATTTCTTACAATTTCCCACAGTCATTTTCTCTTGACCTCAATAGTCACTAGCAAGATTGAGATTCTCAAGATCTATAATAACATGATTTGTGGCACCCGTGTTAGCATACCAAGTAGGGTCATTAACCATTTCTGGTGTAACTATGTAAGCTGAAGGTCCTGCACCTTGCCCTCCTTGGCCATTTGAAGATTGTCCATTATTTCTGTCAAACCTAATATTTGAAGCTTGATTCGAATTTGATGATTGAGTCCAGAATCTGTCAAACCTCCAGTAACAAGCTATGGTAGCATGTCTAGTATGATCGCACACTTGACAAACAATTCTTGAACCATTTCCTCTACCTCGACCACCACTAAGGCCATCATTGTTTCCTCTCGAATTACCTCTTCCATTGTTGTTCCCTCTCATGTTATTGTTAAAAGTCCTTCTATTTCCTGAAATAGTAACCATATTTGCTGAAGCCTTAACAATACTTCATTTTATGCATTCACCTTTTCAATTCTACACTCCTGGCTCATAGTAAAGCCTGAACATCTTCAATGGAAAGTGAATCAGTTCTTGAAGTAATATTTACTATTATTGATTCAAATTCAGCACCAAGACCATTTAACATATAGAGAATCAGATCTTGTTCTCCAATAGGCAGACTAGCGACAGCTAGATTATCAGCTAGGTTTCTAACCTTATCACAGCAATCAACAATATTTGAATTGTCTTTCTTGATTGATTGTAGTTGAGACTTGATCTACAACATCTTTTCCTTAGATTGATTACCAAATATCCTCTCCCAAGCTTTCCATAGTTCATTCGTCATATTATAGTGAATTACTAAGGCTAAAATTCTTTCAATCATAGAAGACCTGATCCGACTTAAAAGAAGGTGCTCACTTTTGATCCATTTGACATACGCAAGATTCGTTTCACCTTCTTTAGTTTATCTATCAGGTGGTGTTTCTATTAGAAAGAGGAAATCATCTAGACCATGCCCGATCACCGTTGACACGACCTATGCTTTCTAGAGGAAGTAATTTTCACGATCAAGTTTGATCGTTAGAGCAAAACTAAGTGAGTTCGAGAAAGGATTACTTACAACAGTGTTTGCATCATTTACAGCCATGACTTACATGTGTGGCTCTGATACCAAGTTAGAAAAGCAAAAGAGAAGAAGAATAGCTTGAAAACAGGGGAGGACAGAGAGATTTGAAAAATGCCTCAGTGAGCTTCAATGCTCATTCGTTCATTAGATTACTAACAAGCTTAACACTACTATTTATAGACAAAAATGTTAAGTACATAAGCTACTTACTAATTATAGATAGGAAGTTCAATTAGGTAAATAACAATAACAGATTCTAACTAACTTCCTAATTGACTTGAGCATCATGTCTATTAGGCTAGAATGAAAACATGAAACTTAATGCTTGCATATTGAAGATGAAAATTCATTAGCAAATTCACTTTTCTGTCATAAAGACACAAATAACTATTTCAAAATATCAGATTTTAATTAAACATGAAACGAAAACTCAAAATCAAAAAATGTTAGAAACACATGAGCATAAATAGAATTTGATGCAACAAATCAACAGTTAATTAGAACCTCGTTCAACTATATTAAGATAACGGATTTAGAGAGTGATATAAATATTACACTAAATATTAATTTAATTGATGTCAAAAGAAAAAACAATAACAATCACAGATTCACAATCGCATGTCAATGGTATGGAAAGGAACTATTTAATGGTTATTTTGGATTAGATGTATTTTGTGTTTGCTTGATGTCATTAAACAATATACTAAATTAGAAAGTAAAATTTATGTTTATAATGCCCTTTAATTAATAAATTGTTGGTTTGAGTTATGAATTTGCACATTAAATCTAACAATATTTAGTCTTTGATTTTGAATCTCTCATTTTTAGTTAGATTAGAAATTTATAAAAACTTAAATTTTGAACTCAATATTATAGTGGGTCTCACACAAACTTTTGAATCTTTTTTAACAAACATTGGATTTGGATTACAAATCTAAATCCATAAGTGACCATGACCAAAGTAAAAACTTCAACAGTGAAATGGAAAAAGTTTTAAGGTTAATAATAAACACATAATTCTTTACTTTTATATGTAAACTATTAATATTCAAAAAACTTGTGTGTGGGCTTGTACACATGCGTATGTTTGTGTTTGTAACACGTGTTTGTGTGTTGCAAATGGTGAAATTGTTTCATCAATTATGCTAATTCACAATTGAAATAATAATTTTAATTAATTCATTAATTATTCATTTGAATGTTATAATCAATTATCTTATTATTTTTGTTACATATTCAATAAATTAGCAAAATTTGAAACTTACATTTGACATCTTAGCATGCATCGAATTAGCGATGACACTTAGAACAACTTGCAATGTAAACATCCTCTCTCTCTATTGGCTTTGTAGAAAAAAAAAAAAGCATAGCCGAACATGCAAACAAAAATGCAAAGGAAAAATTCGAAAATGAAGGAACCCACGTAAAGAACTGCAATCTAGAACAATCTTTATTGCATGATATGGAGTAAAATAAAGGTATACATAGTACATCATAGTATAGAAATGTTTGTCAAGCCAAACTTACGTCTATGACCTATGTTTGGGTCATATAGTGTATGTAGGATTTGAAGACCAGTAAGAGAACGGGCTTCACAGACTTTTGATTTCGAAACTCTTACTGGTAAGTGAATGTATTTTATAATGGGCATAGTGCCCTCAAAGCATGTGTTTAGACATTTTTAATAAACAATTAATGAAATTATATTTTTCTTATAATTGTTCTTTTGAATTACTGTTGAATAATTTATATAAATTTCTGAAAATTTCATATTCATTAATAGACTATGATCGTGTATAAGTACGAGATGGTTAAGATCATAGATAATGAATAAAATAGTACACAACATATCAAAGTATGGAATCTTTAATGAATGGTTGCTAGTACGGTTCACTAAGAAATTTTTGATTGCATGTGATCTAGATCCGGATCACTGATGTGGATAGACATCTTAGTGAATGAACTTTATATAATTACATTATATAGGAGTGGACCGATCTGGATTAATATCTTTTTTAACTTACCGTTTATCATAAAGATTTAATACACATCAAACCTGATAATCATATGTAGATCAGTATAAATCCTGAGTAGTCATAAACTCATATACATGTCTACTGGATCTTTTGATTCACTCGTTGAGATTTGTTTGTAAAACAGACTAGTAACTGTTGTTTTGGAGTTTTAGTCATATGGATTACTGAAAACATGATCTTACAAGATGTGGAATCCAAAGTTTGCTAACAGATCGTATATTGGTTCTTTTAATTGTTATTTCTTAAATTGAATGGTTATTGAGTTCAAATTTATAATAAGATTATAAATTGACCATTTACTAGTGATTTAATGGTACTGAAGGATCAAGACGTAAATAGAAAGGTAAAATGATAATTTTGACCATCTCTAATGAACTAATAATTGGAAGATAGAATTACATGAAGTGATTATATCAATAGACTACACGAGAATACTCTATAATTATATTCTGTAATTACTAAGAGTGTAATTCTATAATTATAGTGGAGTATTAATGAAATTAATAAGTAAGATTTTTTTATTAAAGAGCTTAATTAATAATATAGTTTATTGGGATATCTAAATATTTATCAAATTAAAATAAATAATAAATTTTGAAAAATTGTCACGTAATGTTGAACTGCCACATGTGAATCACTGATTTTTGAATCAGAGATTGACATGAATTACTATAGTGCCACACGACATTACATTGACACGTGGCACACAGTAGTGCCTCACGGAATTGCTATGGTGCCGTTAGGCACTACAACTCTGCACGGCACACTGCAGTGTTTCACTAATTACAGTGGGTCCTAAATCTCTAGATCTCATGTGTTGAGTACATATAGAAACTAAAAAGTATTTTTGATATATTCTACGTGTCCACACACGTCTTATTTTCTTTAAGGATTGGCTTGAAAAATTTTAATGTGGATCTCGTAGTCCGTTGTTCGTGGAACCTCCATTTCGTTGTTGGCAAGGATTTAGTTGATTTAATTATTATCTAATAATAATTTATAATTATCTAATTTCAAATTAGATGTTTGTCTCACTTATCGATAAGTAAAAAATTAATTGATATAATTATTTATACATATGTAATTTCTGAAATTTATATATAAATAATTTATTTAATTAGTTCTTAATTAATTAATCACACAAAATTATCTCATAATCATGTACTTGCCCCTGAATAATTTTTTTTTTTGCAAATTAGTGCTTTTCTCATTTCCTGAAATATTCACACTTTAAACTACATAGTACATAGGTTACTTGGGGACCATGGATCTATAATCATAAGCTTCAATAAACAAGATTATTAATTCAACTCTTTAATTAAATTATCTTATTTATTAATTCCATCACTACTCCACTATAAATATGAAATTGTACTCTTAAAGATTATAGAAAATATTTACAGAGTATTCTCGTGTAGTCCACTTATATAATCATTTCATATAATTCTATTATCTAATTATTGGTTCGTAAATTCGAGCCGGTCAAAATTATCATTTTACCCTTCTAATTACCTCTTGAACTTTATGTACCATTCATCTACTAGTGAAAGGCTAGTTTATAATCGTATTATAAATTTGAGCTCAATAACCATTCAGTTCCAAAATTAACACTTAAGAAAATCAATATACGATCCGTTAGGAAAGTTCGGATTCCAAATCTATTAAGATCATGTTCCCAGCCATCCATATCACTGAATCTCTAAAACAAAGTCACTTGTCTGTTTAGAAACAAACCTTAAGGAGTGAATTAAAAGATCCAGTAGATATGCATATGATTTCATGACTACTCCAGAATTCAAACTGATCTACATATGATCATTGGATTGATGTGTAATAAATCTTTATGATAAACGGCAAGTTAATAAATATATTAATTCACATCGATTATGTCATATATAATCTTATTATATAAAGTACATTCACTATGGTGTCTATCCACATCAATGATTCGTATCTAGATCACATGCATTCATAGTGCATAGTGGACCGTACTAGCAACCATTCATTAAAGTTTCTATAATTTGATATGTTGTTGACAATTTTATTCATTATTAATAATATTAATCATCTCGTACTAATACAAGATTATAGTCTCATTAATGGATATGAAATTTTTATATACTTATTTAAATTATTCAAAAATAATTTAAAAGAACAATTATAAGAAAAATATAATTTAAAAGAACAAATATAATTCTATTAAACACATGCTTTGAGGGAATCACCCTCAACACAAACCAAGTATGAAAATGACATTTTTCTCAAAGGCAACATGTCTATTGTCATCTCAGCCCAACTTCAATGTGCCCCTTCTATAAACCTCAATATGCAAGTTTACCTTTCTCCAACCCAACTCTTTACATAAGCATTATAGGCTCCTTGTACTACCTTACCTTAACTAGGCCTGATATAGCCTTTGTTGTCAACAAGCTTAGCTAGTTCTTTTCTAAACCCACTGTTGACCATTAGAAAGCTTCTAAACGAGTCCTTAGGTACATTAAGGGAACAACACAGCTTGGGCTACACTTTACACCAACTCCTTCTCTTTCTCTACAATGTTTCTGTAATGCAGATTGGGCGAGTTCACTTGATGACATGAAGTTCAGCAGTGGGTTTTTCTTATTCTTGGGCAACAATCTTATCACTTGGAGCTCTAGGAAGCAAAGGGTTTTATTTTCCTCCTCTAAACCAGAATATCCTTCTAAATGGGCCAACGTACTATATTTTGCTCCAGATTTATTTTCCTCCTCATTGAAAGCCCAAAGGTCATTGAATATGGAACATTCTTGTAAATTAAAGCCCAAAACATTTTTATTTTTACAAATTAAATAAAAAACGTTTTGCACTTAATTTTTTGATTAAATGGTCTTTTAATGGGTCAAATACCATTTATTTCACACCTCCCCCATGAGTAGTATAAAATGAGGCCTTCCACTCCTCATTTTANTAAGGTGGAAGATTATGTTCCATCAACAAGGTTGCTTCAACCATCGCTGCATAAGTGGTGTGCTTATGGAGCGACACGAAACCCTTTATCTTTGGACGAAGTCCCCTTTCAAATGTTTGAGCCTTCTTGATCCCGCTATACACGTAATGTATGGCGTAGCGAGATAATTTCTCAAACTTCCTTTTAAAATAGCGAGATAATTTCTTGATCCCCTCCTCATTTTACACATCAAATAAGCTTTCAAGCTCTCTTTTACTCTCAATATTTGTTCTCCACGTTTTTTGCTTGTTTTTTGTACGCCCTGATTCTCGAGGGTTAAACATGCATGTAATTTTGAAATTGAAACCCTAATTTTGCCCAAATTTTAACATTGAATAGAGAAAACATAAAATTATTTTAATAGAAAATCTACTCAATAAAATGAAATAAATGATTCATTAATCTGTAATAAAATCGATTACCAAAATCCATAAAACATGAAAGTCAAACATATTATCGAAGACTAAAATGTGAAAAATTATAAACTGCTTAATCAATTGTGATTAAACTGAAATCTTTTTCTGATGTCATAAAATCATAGTTAGTGAAAATCTCATATTTTCGCTGACTATGACAGCCCCTCACTCCTGCTTTTCACCATCATCTGCAACATATTCATCTATGGGGGGTGAGTATTGAAAATACTCAGTAAGTAAATACGAATACTACTAAGCTTCACATGGCATAAATGTGAACATATAACTCATGCAACTTTAATTTAACACATTCACTTCATTATTAAATAGCATAAAGTGCTTGTAATAAACATAACTGAATTCATGGTTAACCTATATAACTGGAACTTGTACTTATACTTGTGCTGATATTTGCACTTGTTTGATCATAATTCGACTAAGTATATCTCCCGATTAACAACCTAACTAGTATTGATTCATACTTGAACTTGAATTTGTAACATGAATGTGAACTTGTAACAAGAATCCAAGGATCCCAGATCAAAACATATTCATATAATAGATTCATTCGTAGACTGAACCAAGTCAGGGCCCAAAAGCATCTGTTTGCCAACTTCATCCCAGTGAACTGGCGAGTGAGACTTTTTACCCATAAAGTGCCTCAAACGGAGCCATACCAATCGTCACCTGATAACTGTTATTGAAAGCAAACTCAACGAGTGCCAACTGCGCGTCCCAACGATGAGAGAAATCCATGACACAAGCTCGAAGCATATCCTCCAACATCTTAATTTGTCACTCAGATTGCCCACAGATTATGGATGGAAAGTTGTACTAAAATTGAATTGAGTACCCAAATCTTTCTGTAGACTCTGCAAAAAATTTGACGTGAACCACAAATCCCGATTCGATATTATAGACATCAAAATCCCAAAAGTCGAACAATCTCTCAGATATACAACAGATCCTAATCCTCAACTGAAAATATGGTCTTTCCATGCAAAAAGTGTGCAGACTTCGTAAGACGATCTACCACAGCCCAAATGGAGTTATAACATTTTATCATCCTCAGTAACCCTGAAACAAAATCCATAGTCATATACTCCCACTTCCATTCAGGAATACTTAAAGTTTGCAAGACCCCATATGTTCGCTGTCTCTCAGCCCTGTTCTGCTGACACACCAAACACTTACTAACAAACTCACCGGTATCACGGTTCATACCATTCCACCAATAATGTAACTTTAAATCACGATGCATATAAGTACTGCCAGCGTGCATAGTGTATGGTGAACTATGAGCCTCTGTGAGTAATTCCTATCTAATGACTTCATCCTTCGCAACACAAAGCCTCTCATGAAAGCGAAGAGCTGAATCATTACAAACATTGAACCCTTGTCTTTTTTCAAAACCCACTTCATTACGAATCAATAGCAACTCAAAGTATGAGTTATATGCATCAATAATACACTGCCGCAATGACGGTTGAACTGTGAGTTGTGCTAACTACGTTGTAGTGTCTTTCAGCAAGACCTGAATCTCGGCACGTCCAAAATCCTACATGATATGCTCTTAAGATGTAATAAGAGCTACTGAATGGGCTAGTTTTCGACTTAAGGCATCAGCCACAACATTTTCCTTTCCTGCGTGATAAATGATCTTCAGTCATAATCCTCCACCAGTTCATACCAACACCATTGCCTCATGTTAATCTATATCTGAGTGAAAAAGTATTGAAGACTCTTATGATCTATGTAAATCTGGACTTACAGCCATACAAGTCATGTCTCCAAATCTTAAGGTTCTGAAAACATTTCTAACATTCAACCGTTCAAGTAAAGGTGACATTCTTCCTAGTCAACTGAGTAAGTGAAACATCGATCTTTACAAAACCCTCAATGAATCTCCTATAATATCCTGCTAAACCCAGAAAACTGCGAACTTCCCTAACATTTATCGCTTGAGGCCAGCTAACCACCGCTTCAATCTTAGACGAGTCAACGGAGATTCCATCTCAAAATTCCACATGACTAAAGAATGATACTTGTTGAAGCCAAAACGCACACTTCTAAAACTTGGCATATAAATGGTGTGTCTTTAACGCTTGCAAAATAATCCTGAGGTGATCAATATGCTCAGCCTCTGATCTAAAGTTTACCAGAATATCGTTAAAAAGACAATCACAAAATAATCCAAGTACTCTTTGAACACCCTGTTCATCAGATCCATGAAGCTTGCCAGAGCATTAGTTAATCCAAACGACATCACTACAAACTCGCAATGGTCGTAATGAGTACGAAATTCCGTCTTAGGAATATCCTCTTCTTGAATCCTGAGCAGATAGTAACCATATCTCAAATCAATCTTAGAAAATACTGATGCTCGCTGAAGTTGATCAAAAAAATCCTCAATGTGCGGTAATGGAAACTTATTCTTGATAGTGACTCTTTTCAACTCCATGTAGTCAATGCATAGCCTCATCGATCCATCTTTCTTTTTAACAAATAATTTTGGAGCACTCCAAGGTGAAACACTGGGTCTAACGAAACCCTTATCCAGTAATTCTTGAAATTGGTCCATAAGTTATCTCAACTCTACACGAGCCATACAATACAGAGCTGGGGATATAGGGGTAGTGTCTGGTACCAACTCAATATGAAAATCTCCCCCGTGGAGGAGGAAGTCATGGAAAATCATCGCGAAAGACATCCAAAAATTCACAAACGACTGAAACTGATGGAATATCCACATTTGTGTTAGTTTGATCCACTACAAAAGCTAAGTAGATCCAGTTACCACAATCAAGTAGGCGTTGTGCCTGCAAAGAAGATATAACATTCGGCATAGGCCTTTGCTAGGATCCTCTAAACTTGAAGCTAGGTTTACCTGGACGTAGGAATTGAACTTCCTTCCAGTAACAGTCTATGTTGGCATAGTTAGTAGCCAACCAGTCCATCCCTAGGATTACGTCAAAATCATGCATCCTTAGGACTTCAAGCCTAACATACATAACACGATCTTCTATCATCATTGAACAACTCTTTATCGCCTTATTAGCCAGGACAGAAGCTCCAGAAGGCGTAGAAACACATAATTCAAAACCCAATGGCACAATAGGTAATGATGCATGAGTCACAAATGAAGCAGATATAAAAGAGTGCGTGGTCCAGAATCAATAAATGTAAAAGTTGAATGTCCTAGTACAAGTAATGTACCTACCACAACTATATCCACACTGAAAGCAAGCGTTGTTTTCCTTAAAACAATGGCCTATGGTGCTTGTTACATGTAGTGCACAAGAGATTTGATTTTATTCCCTGCTTTTTTGCTTTATGGGGACCTGGGTAAGAATTTTGAGGTTTTCTCTTTCTATGAAATGATTGCTCTGACCGTGGTGGTGTATAAGGTGGAAGATTATGTTCCATCAACAAGGTTGCTTCAACCATCGCTGCATAAGTGGTGTGCTTATGGAGCGACACGAAACCCTTTATCTTTGGACGAAGTCCCCTTTCAAATGTTTGAGCCTTCTTGATCCCGCTATACACGTAATGTATGGCGTAGCGAGATAATTTCTCAAACTTCCTTTTAAAATAGCGAGATAATTTCTTGATCCCCTCCTCATTTTACACATCAAATAAGCTTTCAAGCTCTCTTTTACTCTCAATATTTGTTCTCCACGTTTTTTGCTTGTTTTTTGTACGCCCTGATTCTCGAGGGTTAAACATGCATGTAATTTTGAAATTGAAACCCTAATTTTGCCCAAATTTTAACATTGAATAGAGAAAACATAAAATTATTTTAATAGAAAATCTACTCAATAAAATGAAATAAATGATTTATTAATCTGTAACAAATTCGATTACGAAAATCCATAAAACATGAAAGTCAAACATATTATAGAAGTCTAAAATGTGAAAATTTATAAACTTCTTAATAAATTCTAATTAAACTGAAATCTATTTCTGATGTCATATAATCATAGTGAGTGAAAATCTCATATATTCACTGAATATGACAGTCCCTCACTCTTGCTACTCGCCATCAGCTTCATCATATTCATCTATATGGGGGGTGAGTATTAAAAATACACAGTAAGTTAACACACATACTACTAAGCTTCACATGATATAAATGTAAACATATAACTCATGCAACTTTAATTTAACACATTCACTTCATTATTAAATAACATTAAGTACTTGTAATAAACATAACTGAATTCATGGTTAACATATATAACTAGAACTTGTACTTATACTTATGTTGATACTTGTACTCGCATGATCATAATTCGATTAATCATATCCTCTTATTAATAACCTAATCAGAATCGATTCACACTTAAACTTGAACTTGTAACATGAATATTGTAATGTAAAAGTGAACATGAAGGATTGAGGGTCATGAAAATTGAAGTCTCTTAAAGTTATCTGAACTTTAATGATGCTAACATGAACATGGTGACACCCAACCGTATAGCTGATAACATGACGTGAACAATCTGATTACTTGATAACCAAGGGACATGACTAAGTCTACCTCTTGTTNAGTTCTTGAAGTAATATTTACTATTATTGATTCAAATTCAGCACCAAGACCATTTAACATATAGAGAATCAAATCTTGTTCTCCAATAGGCAGACTAGCGGCAGCTAGGTTTCTAACCTTATCACAGCAATCAACAATATTTGAATTGTCTTTCTTGATTAATTGTAGTTGAGACTTGATCTACAACATCTTTTCCTTAGATTGATTACCAAATATCCTCTCCAAAGCTTTCCAGAGTTCATTCGTCATATTATAGTGAATTACTAAGGCTAAAATTCTTTCAATCATAGAAGACCTGATCCGACTTAAAAGAAGGTGATCACTTGTGATCCATTTAACATACGCAAGATTCGTTTCACCTTCTTTAGTTTATCTATCAGGTGGTGTTTCTATTAGAAAGAGGAAAGGATTACTTACAACAGTGTTTGCATCATTTACAGCCATGACTTACATGTGTGGCTCTGATACCAAGTTAGAAAAGCAAAAGAGAAGAAGAAGAGCTTGAAAACAGGGGAGGACAAAGAGATTTGAAAAATGCCTCAGTGAGCTTCAATGCTCATTCGTTCATTAGATTACTAACAAGCTTAACACTACTATTTATAGACAAAAATGTTAAGTACATAAGCTACTTACTAATTATAGATAGGAAGTTCGATTAGGTAAACAACAATAACAGATTCTAACTAACTTCCTAATTGACTTGAGCATCATGTCTATTAGGCTAGAATGAAAACATGAAATTTAATGCTTGCATATTGAAGATGAAAATTCATTAGCAAATTCACTTTTCTGTCATAAAGACACAAATAACTATTTCAAAATATCAGATTTTATAGGAACTAAACATGAAACGAAAACTCAAAATCAAAAAACGTCAGAAACACGTGAGCATAAATAGAATTTGATGCAACAAATTAACAGTTAATTAGAACCTCGTTCAACTATATTAAGATAACGGATTTAGAGAGTGATATAAATATTACACTAAATATTAATTTAATTGATGTCAAAAGAAAAAACAATAACAATCACAGATTCACAATCGCATGTCAATGGTATGGAAAGGAACTATTTAATGGTTATTTTGGATTAGATGTATTTTGTGTTTGCTTGATGTCATTAAACAATATACTAAATTAGAAAGTAAAATTTATGTTTATAATGCCTTTTAATTAATAAATTGTTAGTTTGAGTTATGAATTTGCACATTAAATCCAACAATATTTAGTCTTTGATTTTGAATCTCTCATTTTTAGTTAGATTAGAAATTTATAAAAACTTAGATTTTGAACTCAATATTATAGTGGGTCTCACACAAACTTTTGAATCTTTTTTAACAAACATTGGATTTGGATTACAAATCTAAATCCATAAGATTTATAATCCAAATCTAGTAAGTGACCATGACCAAAGTAAAAACTTCAACAGTGAAATGGAAAAAGTTTTAAGGTTAATAATAAACACATAATTCTTTACTTTTATATGTAAACTATTAATATTCAAAAAACTTGTGTGTGGGCTTGTACACATGCGTATGTTTGTGTTTGTAACAGGTGTGTGTGTTGCAAATGGTGAAATTGTTTCATCAATTATGCTAACTCACAATTGAAATAATAATTTTAATTAATTCATTAATTATTCATTTGAATGTTATAATCAATTATCTAATTATTTTTTTTACATATTCAATAAATTAGCAAAATTTGAAACTTACATTTGACATCTTAGCATGCTTGGAGTTAAGCGATGACACTTCGTAAAGCTTGCAATGTAAACATCCTCTCTCTCTATTGGCTTTGTAGAAAAAAAAAAGCATAGCCGAACATGCAAACAAAAATGCAAAGGAAAAATTCGAAAATGAAGGAACCCACAAAAAGAACTGCAATCTAGAATAATCTTTATTGCATGATATGGAGTAAAATAAAGGTATATATAGTACATCATAGTATAGAAATGTTTGTCAAGCCAAACTTACGTCTATGACCTATGTTTGGGTCATATAGTGTATGTAGGATTTGAAGACCAGTAAGAGAACGGGCTTCACAGACTTTTGATTTCGAAACTCTTACTCGTAAGTGAATGTATTTTATAATGGGCATAGTGCCCTCAAAGCATGTGTTTAGACATTTTTAATAAAAAATTAATGAAATTATATTTTTCTTATAATTGTTCTTTCGAATTACTGTTGAATAATTTATATAAATATCTGAAAATTTCATATTCATTAATAGACTATGATCGTGTATAAGTACGAGATGGTTAAGATCATAGATAATGAATAAAATAGTACACAACATATCAAAGTATGGAATCTTTAATGAATGGTTGCTAGTACGGTTCACTAAGAAATTTTTGATTGCATGTGATCTAGATCCGTATCACTGATGTGGATAGACATCTTAGTGAAAGAACTTTATATAATTAGATTATATAGGAGTGAATCGATCTGGATTAATATCTTTTTTAACTTACCGTTTATCATAAAGATTCAATACACATCAAACCTGATAATCATATATAGATCAGTATAAATCCTTAGTAGTCATAAACTCATATACATGTCTATTGGATCTTTTGATTCACTCGTTGAGATTTGTTTGTAAAACAGACTAGTAACTGTTGTTTTGGAGCTTTAGTCATATGGATTACTGGAAACATGATCTTACAAGATTTGGAATCCAAAGTTTGCTAACAGATCGTATATTGATTCTCTTAATTGTTAGTTTTGAAATTGAATGGTTATTGAGTTCAAATTTATAATAAGATTATAAATTGACCATTTACTAGTGATTTAATGGTACTGAAGGATCAAGACGTAATTAGAAAGGTAAAATGATAATTTTGACCATCTCTAATGAACTAATAATTGGAAGACAGAATTACATGAAGTGATTATATCAATAGACTACACGAGAATACTCTATAATTATATTCTGTAAATACTAAGAGTGTAATTCTATAATTATAGTCGAGTATTAATGAAATTAATAAGTAAGATTTTTTTAATTAAAGAGTTTAATTAATAATATAGTTTATTGAGATATCTAAATATTTATCAAATTAAAATAAATAATAAATTTTGAAAAATTGTCACGTAATGTTGAACTGCCACATGTGAATCACTGATTTTTGAATCAGAGATTGACATGAATTACTATAGTGCCACACGACATTACATTGACACGTGGCACACAGTAGTGCCTCACGGAATTGCTATGGTGCCGTTAGGCACTACAACTCTGCACGGCACACTGCAGTGTTTCACTAATTATAGTGGGTCCTAAATCTCTAGATCTCATGTGTTGAGTACATATAGAAACTAAAAAGTATTTTTGATATATTCTACGTGTCCACACACGTCTTATTTTCTTTAAGGATTGGCTTGAAAAATTTTAATGTGGATCTCGTAGTCCGTTGTTCGTGGAACCTCCATTTCGTTGTTGGCAAGGATTTAGTTGATTTAATTATTATCTAATAATAATTTATAATTATCTAATTTTAAATTAGATGTTTATCTCACTTATCGATAAGTAAAAAATTAATTGATATAATTATTTATACATGTGTAATTTCTGAAATTTATATATAAATAATTTATTTAATTAGTTCTTAATTAATTAATCACACAAAATTATCTCATAATCATGTACTTACCCCTGAATAAAAATTTCTTTTGCAAATCAGTGTTTTTCTCATGTCCTGAAATATTCACACTTTAAACTACATAGTACATAGGTTACTTGGGGACCATGGATCTATAATCGTAAGCTTCAATAAACAAGATTATTAATTCAACTCTTTAATTAAATTATCTTATTTATTAATTTCATCACTACTACACTATAAATATGAAATTGTACTCTTAAAGATTATAGAAAATATTTACAGAGTATTCTCGTGTAGTCCACTGATATAATCATTTCATATAGTTCTATCCTCTAATTATTGGTTCGTAAATTCGAGCTGGTCAAAATTATCATTTTACCCTTCTAATTACCTCTTGAACTTTATGTACCATTCATCTACTAGTGAAAGGTTAGTTTATAATCGTATTATAAATTTGAGCTCAATAACCATTCAATTCCAAAATTAACACTTAAGAAAATCAATATACGATCCGTTAGGAAAGTTCGGATTCCAAATCTATTAAGATCATGTTCCCAGCCATCCATATCACTGAATCTCTAAAAAAAAGTCACTTGTCTGTTTAGAAACAAACCTTAAGGAGTGAATTAAAAGATCCAGTAGATATGCATATGATTTCATGACTACTCCAGGATTCAAACTGATCTACATATGATCATCGAATTGATGTGTAATAAATCTTTATGATAAACGGTAAGTTAATAAATATATTAATTCACATCGATTATGTCATATATAATCTTATTATATAAAGTACATTCACTAAGGTGTCTATCCACATCAATGATTCGTATCTAGATCACATGCATTCATAATGCATCAATGATTCGTATCTAGATCACATGCATTCATAATGCATAGTGGACCGTACTAGCAACCATTCATTAAAGTTTCTATAATTTGATATGTTGTTGACAATTTTATTCATTATTAATAATATTAATCATCTCATACTAATACAAGAGCATAGTCTCATTAATGGATATGAAATTTTTAGATACTTATTTAAATTATTCAAAAATAATTTAAAAGAACAATTATAAGAAAAATATAATTTAAAAGAACAAATATAATTCTATTAAACACATGCTTTGAGAGAATCACCCTCAACACAAACCAAGTATGAAAATGACATTTTTCTCAAAGGCAACATGTCTATTGTCAGCTCAGCCCAACTTCAATGTGCCCCTTCTATAAACCTCAATATGCAAGTTTACCTTTCTCCAACCCAACTCTTTACATAAGCATTACAGGCTCCTTGTACTACCTTACCTTAACTAGGCCTGATATAGCCTTTGTTGTCAACAAGCTTAGCCAGTTCTTTTCTAAACCCACTGTTGACCATTAGAAAGCTTCTAAACGAGTCCTTAGGTACATTAAGGGAACAACACAGCTTGGGCTACACTTTACACCAACTCCTTCTCTTTCTCTGCAATGTTTCTGTAATGCAGATTGGGCGAGTTCACTTGATGACATGAAGTTCAGCAGTGGGTTTTTCTTGTTCTTGGGCAACAATCTTATCACTTGGAGCTCTAGGAAGCAAAGGGTTTTATTTTCCTCCTCTAAACCAGTATATTCTTCTAAATGGGCCAACGTACTGTATTTTGCTCCAGATTTATTTTCCTCCTCATTGAAAGCCCAAAGGTCATTGAATATGGAACATTCTTGTAAATTAAAGCCCAAAACATTTTTATTTTTACAAATTAAATAAAAAACGTTTTGCACTTAATTTTTTGATTAAATGGTCTTTTAATGGGTCAAATACCATTTATTTCACACCTCCCCCATGAGTAGTATAAAATGAGGCCTTCCACTCCTCATTTTACACATCAAATAATCTTTCAAGCTCTCTTTTACTCTCAATATTTGTTCTCCACGTTTTTTGCTTATTTTTTGTACGCCCTGATTCTCGAGGGTTAAACATGCATGTAATTTTGAAATTGAAACCCTAATTTTGCCCAAATTTTAACATTGAATAGCGAAAACATAAAATTATTTTAATAGAAAATCTACTCAATAAAATGAAATAAATGATTCATTAATTTGTAATAAAATCGATTACCAAAATCCATAAAACATGAAAGTCAAACATATTATCGAAGACTGAAATGTGAAAAATTATAAACTTCTTAATCAATTGTGATTAAACTGAAATATTTTTCTGATGTCATAAAATCATAGTTAGTGAAAATCTCATATTTTCGCTGACTATGACAGCCCCTCACTCCTGCTTTTCACCATCATCTGCAACATATTCATCTATGGGGGGTGAGTATTGAAAATACTCAGTAAGTAAATACGAATACTACTAAGCTTCACATGGCATAAATGTGAACATATAACTCATGCAACTTTAATTTAACACATTCACTTCATTATTAAATAGCATAAAGTGCTTGTAATAAACATAACTGAATTCATGGTTAACCTATATAACTGGAACCTGTACTTATACTTGTGCTGATATTTGCACTTGTTTGATCATAATTCGACTAAGTATATCTCCCGATTAACAACCTAACTAGTATTGATTCATACTTGAACTTGAATTTGTAACATGAATGTGAATTTGTAACATGAATCCAAGGATCCCAGATCAAAACATATTCATATAATAGATTCATTCGTAGACTGAACGAAGCCAGGCCCAAAAAGCATCCGTTTGCCAACTTTATCCCAGTGAACCAGTGAGTGAGACTTTTTACCCATAAAGTGCCTCAAACGGAACCATACCAATCTTCGCCTGGTAACTGTTATTGAAAGCAAACTCTAAGAGTGCCAACTGCGCGTCCCAACGACGAGAGAAATCCAAGACACAAGCTCGAAGCATATCCTCCAACATCTTAATTCGTCACTTAGATTGCCAATCAGATTATAGATGGAAAGTTGTACTAAAATTCAATTGAGTACCCAAATCTTTCTGTAGACTCCGCCAAAAATTTGACGTTAACCGCAGATCCCGATCCAATACTATAGACATCAAAATCCCAAAAGTCGAACAATCTCTCAGATATACAACAGAGCCTAATCCTCAAGTGAAAATATTGTCTTTCAATGCAAAGTGTGTGCAAACTTGGTAAGACGATCCACCACAGCACAAATGGACTTATAACATTTTATTGTCCTCGGTAACCCTGAAACAAAATCCATAGTCATATACTCCCACTTCCATTCAGGAATACTTAAAGTTTGCAAGACCCCATATGTTCACTGTCTCTCAGCCTTGTTCTGCTGACACACCAAACACTTACTAACAAACTCACCGGTATCACGGTTCATACCATTCCACCAATATTGTAACTTTAAATCATGATGCATATAAGTACTGCTAGCGTGCATAGTGTATGGTGAACTATGATCCTCTGTGAGTAATTCCTATCTAATGACTTCATCCTTCGCAACACAAAGCCTCTCATGAAAGTGAAGAGCTGAATCATTACAAACATTGAACCCTTGTCTTTTTTCAGAACCCACTTCATTATGAATCAATAGCAACTCAAAGTATGAGTTATGTGCATCAATAATACACTGCCGCAATGACGGTTGAACAGTGAGTTGTGCTAACTACGTTGTAGTGTCTTTCAGCAAGACCTGAATCTCGGCACGTCCAAAATCCTGCATGATATGCTCTTAAGATGTAATAAGAGCTACTGAATGGGCTGGTTTTCGACTTACGGCATCAGCCACAACATTTTCCTTTCCTGCGTGATAAATGATCTTCAGTCATAATCCTCCACCAGTTCATACCAACACCATTGCCTCATGCTAATCTATATCTGAGTGAAAAAGTATTGAAGACTCTTATGATCTATGTAAATCTGGACTTACAGCCATACAAGTCATGTCTCCAAATCTTAAGGTTCTGAAAACATTTCTAACACTCAACCGTTCAAGTAAAGGTGACATTCTTCCTGGTCAACTGAGTAAGTGAAACATCGATCTTTGCAAAACCCTCAACGAATCTCCTATAATATCCTGCTAAACCCAGAAAACTGTGAACTTCCCTAACATTTATTGCTTGAGGCCAGCTAACCACCGCTTCAATCTTAGACGAGTCAACGGAGATTCCATCTCAAAATACCACATGACTAAGGAATGATATTTGTTGAAGCCAAAACGCACACTTCTAAAATTTGGCATATAACTGGTGTGTCTTTAACGCTTGCAAAATAATCCTGAGGTGATCAATATGCTCAGCCTCTGATCTAAAGTATACCAGAATATCGTTAAAAAGACAATCACAAAATAATCCAAGTACTCTTTGAACACCCTGTTCATCAGATCCATGAAGCTTGCCAGAGCATTAGTTAATCCAAACGACATCACTACAAACTCGCAATGGTCGTAATGAGTACGAAATTCCGTCTTAGGAATATCCTCTTCTTGAATCCTGAGCAGATAGTAACCATATCTCAAATCAATCTTAGAAAATACTGATGCTCGCTGAAGTTGATAAAAAAAAATCCTCAATGTGCGGTAATGGAAACTTATTCTTAATAGTGACTCTATTCAACTCCATGTAGTCAATGCATAGCCTCATCGATCCATCTTTCTTTTTAACAAATAATTTTGGAGCACTCCAAGGTGAAACACTGGGTCTAATGAAACCCTTATCCAGTAATTCTTGAAATTGGTCCATAAGTTCTCTCAACTTTACAGGAGCCATACAATACAAAGCTGGGGATATAGGGGTAGTGCCTGGTACCAACTCAATATGAAAATCTCCCCCGTGGAGGAGGAAGTCAAGGAAAATCATCGCGAAAGACATCCAAAAATTCACAAACGACTGAAACTGATGGAATATCCACATTTGTGTTAGTTTGATCCACCACAAAAGCTAAGTAAATCCAGTTACCACAATCAAGTAGGCGTTGTGCCTGCAAAGAAGATATAACATTTAGCATAGGCCTTTGCTAGGATCCTCTAAACTTGAAGCTAGGTTTACCTGGACGTAGGAATTGAACTTCCTTCCAGTAACAGTCTATGTTGGCATAGTTAGTAGCCAACCAGTCCATCCCTAGGATTACGTCAAAATCATGCATCCTTAGGACTTCAAGCCTAACATACATTATACGATCTTCTATCATCATTGAACAACTCTTTATCGCCTTATTAACCAGAACAGAAGCTCCAGAAGGCGTAGAAACACATAATTCAAAACCCAATGGCACAATAGGTAATGATGCATGAGTCACAAATGAAGCAGATATAAAAGAGTGCGTGGTCCAGAATCAATAAATGTAAAAGTTGAATGTCCTAGTACAAGTAATGTACCTACCAAAACTATATCCACATTGAAAGCAAGCGTTGTTTTCCTTAAAACAATGGCCTATGGTGCTTGTTACATGTAGTGCACAAGAGATTTGATTTTATTCCCTACTTTTTTTCTTTATGGGGACTTGGGTAAGAATTTTGAGATTTTCTCTTTCTATGAAATGATTGCTCTGACCGTGGTGGTGCATAAGGTGGAAGATTATGTTCCATCAACAAGGTTGCTTCAACCATCGCTGCATAAGTGGTGTGCTTATGGAGCGACACGAAACCCTTTATCTTTGGACGAAGTCCCCTTTCAAATGTTTGAGCCTTCTTGATCCCGCTATACACATAATGTATGGCGTAGCGAGATAATTTCTCAAACATCCTTTAAAAATCAGCAACAGTCATATTACCTTACACCAGCCTATGAAATCCGGCCTCCTTACTTGTTTTGACGATGATCAAAAAATACTTCTCGAAGAACAGCTCCTTAAATTGATCCCAAGTCATCGAATTATGCACAACAACGTAAGCTTTTTGTGTAAGCTCCCACCATTTTCAAGATTCTCGCGCTAGCATAAAACTTGCACAAACAACCTTTTGAATCTTAGAACACAACATAAACTAGTATATCTACTCCAATCTCATAATCCATTCATCAGCTAAAAATGGGTCGGACGAGTGACCATCAAATTCAGGTGGGTTCAACCTCCTAAATGTGTGGATTGGTTGCATGTCAACTGTTGTTGTCTCTTGCGCTTGTTGTTGTTCAGCTAGGTGAGCCATCACTGGCTGCCTTGACAACTCAAAAAATACTTGAAACATTTCGATCATGGTTGCCGAAAGGTTCGCAGCAGGATCGATCGGTGCGTGATTGTTGTTTCTAGTAGAGGAAGTCATTACTCTGCTACCCACAAAAGTCATGACTTACCAAAAATCTAATCTTATCGCATAAATATAACATAAACATAAAAAACATGCCAAAATAAAACTAAAGCACATCATACTGAATTTAATAATTAAGCAGATATAACATGCGTGCGAACCTGACTTGTAAGGTGAAAAGTCTACACATAAAACATTCACCGAGTGAGCGACATGCCATATTTTCACTAAGAAAAGTCTACAAAATCTAAAATATTTGCATTGATACCAAACTGTAATGTCCCGATTCTTGAGGGTTAAACATTCATCATTTCACTAATTTGAAAATCCTCAATTCAATTGAAACTCTAATTGGAGAAAATTTCCTAATTGAAAATCCTAATTTTGCCCTAATTTTAACACTAAATAGCATAAGCATAAAATTATTTTAAGAGAATATCTACTCAATAAAATGAAATAAATGATTTATTAATCTGTAACAAATTCGATTACAAAAATCCATAAAACATGGAAGTCAAACATATTATAGAAGTCTAAAATGTGAAAATTTATAAACTTCTTAATAAATTCTAATTAAACTGAAATCTATTTCTGATGTCATATAATCATAGTGAGTGAAAATCTCATATATTCACTGAATATGACAGTCCCTCACTCTTGCTACTCGCCATCAGCTTCATCATATTCATCTATATGGGGGGTGAGTATTAAAAATACACAGTAAGTTAACACACATACTACTAAGCTTCACATGATATAAATGTAAACATATAACTCATGCAACTTTAATTTAACACATTCACTTCATTATTAAATAACATTAAGTACTTGTAATAAACATAACTGAATTCATGGTTAACATATATAACTAGAACTTGTACTTATACTTATGTTGATACTTGTACTCGCATGATCATAATTCGATTAATCA
Organism: Datisca glomerata; assembly: GCA_003255025.1. Classification (NCBI taxonomy): domain Eukaryota; kingdom Viridiplantae; phylum Streptophyta; class Magnoliopsida; order Cucurbitales; family Datiscaceae; genus Datisca; species Datisca glomerata. The sequence continues at coordinate 28,313 of QANY01013498.1, forward strand.
TATCCTCTTATTAATAACCTAATCAGAATCGATTCACACTTAAACTTGAACTTGTAACATGAATATTGTAATGTAAAAGTGAACATGAAGGATTGAGGGTCATGAAAATTGAAGTCTCTTAAAGTTATCTGAACTTTAATGATGCTAACATGAACATGGTGACACCCAACCGTATAGCTGATAACATGACGTGAACAATCTGATTACTTGATAACCAAGGGACATGACTAAGTCTACCTCTTGTTTATTTATCACTTTACTTGAGTTAAGATTCATAATTCACATTATTACATATACATAAGTGAACATATAACTTATTCATGAACATAAACGATATAGCTATTACGTGTATAATTCAAAATATAATCATACATACTATGGTAAATAATTTCATCATGATGTGGAAAAATAAATAAAATACTTGAACATAAGATTGAGCAATATAAAGAAATAACAAAACCAATTTCACACTGTATATGCTACACTTATAATATATAAACCAAATTACTATGTAAGACCACTTACCTGGTTTGATACGAATAAAATTCAGCAACTAATGACCTGAAATCCAAGGATCCCAGATCACAACATATTCATATAATAAGTACAATTATTTAATTAGCTAGGAGGGCGATTGAGGTAAGAAAAAGGTGGAAAATAAACTGGTGTAAACTCATGATGCGATTCAGACCGGTTCAACATTGTCTGATGGTTTGAACCGGTTCAATTCGATTGGGTAAGGCTAGTTTACTCTTGTTTAGTTGAATCGGCCAAAAGACTCAGTTCCTACCCGAATCGGAAAAACAAGGGGAAGGGAAGAAGAAAGAAAAGGAGGTGGAAAAGGCTTTAACAGTAATTCCAATCAAAGATTCAAATCGATTCTTTGGATCAAATGCATATATCAAAATTATTTAATGAATGGAAACATTTCGTAATTTGAATAAATATAAAAGAAATCCTTTTATTAAGTATAAGCCACCAATCAAATGAAGCTTTAAAGATCCTATAGAAAACTCATGAGTAGAATTTGTTTGAAGCACAAATCTAATCAAAATTAGTATATATCTAAGCCATTGAAAAGATAATATCAATAAAATTAAACTCTACCCAAATAAATGAGAAAATTCCATTACATAAACAATCCAAACAAGAAAACTAATTAAAACTATTTAATCTGAAACTTACAAAAAATCATTTAACCCACTTTTAAAACACCCATTCATTATGCTGGTTAGAAATTGAGAGAAGGAAGGGAAACAGAGGCAAGAGAGAAATAATCAAAAAGAGAAAAGAAACTTACCAAACGAAGAGTGACATAAGCAATGATGAATCGTAGATAATAGCTAAGGAGAAGAAAACCTTTGCTGAAATTATAGATGAAATTCAGGAGGGCATGAATTAAATCAGAGAGAGGAAGAGGACAAATAAGAGGGAAGAAGACTTATCGGACTTAGAACGACAACAAGGTGACGCTGAGCACGGTGGAAAACGAAATGAAAAGAAATGGTTTCACTTGGCTACGTGAGAAAATTTAGGAAGAGAGGGCTGCTAAATGAATTGAAAGCAGTTTGCTAGGAGATGTCGGTTTAGAGAATAAGGGAGCATTACAAGGGAGGGGTTCGTACAAAAGAGATGGAGAATGGGGTAGATACACTAGGGTGTATGCACAATGGTGTGAGTGAGTGAGAATGGGAATGCCAAAAAAAGGTTAGGGTTAGCTATGGGTGTATGTAAATATAGGTGTGAGTGGGGGTTAAAATTAAAAATATACATATTTCTTCAAGTTTGCTTGGTTCGTCTGGTTCGGTTCAATTTGGTTCAGTTTGTTTCAGTTTATTTCTAATTCTGTCGACGGTTTTATTTTCCGGTTCAAGACTTGATTTTTCATAATTAGTCTACTTGTAGAATTTTGACAAGTCAGTTCGATCAAGATGGTGAAGTTGGGTATTTTTCAGCTCTGTTAGATAGTTTTATCTTTGGAAACAGACGCCGTTATCAAACTTAGTACGACAAGTGAGGAGGCATAATTGTTTTAAAGAAACTATGCAAACAGGCCTCGATTTGATTTATTATTACTCGTTACTCTGTATGTATTGTTTTAACGTTAGTAGTAATTTATTTACATTTCGTAAATAATTTAATTACATTAATTTCCTTAACTATATTACTTACCTGTCTTAAAATTTAATTACATTAAAATTGCTACAAGGCTCTAATTCAATATTCTGACATTAAAATTTACACTCTTTCGACTAGGATCTAGCAAAAATATTTTGCTAGAACCCGATCTAGTAATCACTAATTTCAACTGAAAAATTAAAAAAATAAATTTCGTTAATAAACATAGAAGAAATTTAAATCATTTTTTACTTTGAGGAAGAAGACCAAGTAAATAAAGCCACACAAGAATATGTGAATTACCTTTTAGACAAACTGGTTACTAACTCATCAAAGTAAACCAATAAATCAAAGGGAATATTACGGTCCTAAAAATTGCAAACCAGTGGGTTCCAAGCTTACCTAGATAAAAAAATCAACAAGTTTCAGAAAAAAAACAGATCAAAAATCAACCAGAAAACGAACGAGAAAAACCTGCAAAAAGACACGCAAGGATTTTTTCATTATGATTTCCACACTAAGCATTGAGGTTCTGAATTAATTAACAATAATATCTTAGTTAATTTTATATTTGTCAACGAGCAATCTCAATCTCAATTCAAAGATTATTACCAGTAACCAAGCCTACACACCCCAGAAACTTACTGAGGGTAAAACAATCTTTTTAACCAAACGTGCGGAGGAAAAAAGATCAACATGTTGTTGTAAATCATTTTTTTTGTTAATCAAGATAAATGAGACGCGACTTTATTTAAACAGATCGAACATTGACAAACATGCATTTATATATCATAACATGAGAGTTTGTGTCTTGAAAGTTAATGAGACTAACTCATCTGATTAAAGCTTTCCAACTCAATTTCCTTTAGTTTTTCTTTTCTTTCACATAAACAGTTGCCAAAACATCAAGCATATGTTTTTTTTTAAGTAAAAGAAGGGAAAACTCAACCTATATGCATCTTAGAACACAAAAGATCGTAAAATCAAATTACCATTATTACGGTGTCGGTACTTAAGCCTAAGCTATTTCTTTACACGAAATTAAAATAATAACATTAAGATCACCAACACCTAAGGTATACTTTTGAAGATCATATTCGAAATGGGTAACGGAATGAAGTTTGATTATGTTTCATGTCCATGACGAGATAGATAGTGAGAGGCATAGACAATTTAGAAAAGGTATGCTATGAGGTTGCTGCAGATTTGTGTCTATATGTATATATATATAGAGATTTACCCTAATAGCTTTGACTGCGGAGGATATGCAGCCGAATGAAACTAATATGCTTCGAACCATCTTTCTAACTCGAAACATAAGTCGGCATGAATTTTCGGTTTAGCTGAATTCTAACTTAAATATTAAAATAAATTGGTTTTAACATTTTTAGAATTAGGAAAAAAAATGAGAATAATTTGGTATTGCCAGAAAATGAATATAATTCTTAGATTTGCATGAATAATTTCCATCACAAGTGTGAAGCTAAAATGCTCTATTTACAAATTCACCCTCGAGTGCTCTAGTTGCTCCATCAATAATTGTTCTTGAAATTTAGAATGGTAAAAGATTCATTGGGTGTTTCAACCAGACAATTATCAAATACGAGAGTAGAGAAGTAATATCAGAAGTGCCTTTCTTTCGTTTACAGACAATAAGACGTCATTTAGTTATTGTTCCGAGGGTTGCAATTCTTTTAAGCTACGCCACTTAAGTCCTTAAGCCTTTTAAAGAATGAAGACAGCGAGTTTTCAATAGATGAAATCATACAAGAATAGCAAAAATCAAGCAAAAATCTTAACCATCCACATCTTATATCTGTAAGACTCAAGAACATGATAAACACAAACTAGAGCCAATCATCACAACACCAATGCTATTGGTCAGTGACTCAGTATGCAACCATGATCAGCCGATTGACTATTAATAATTTTATTTCTTTTAAATTTATACACAATCTTGTATTGTATTTCAAAACTGACAATCATGTGATTCAAGTTGATTGAATTGTCATCCATTTTTTATCAAGTTTTTTGGGTAATTAAGCTACCAAATATTTCTTTAAACATTATCTTTATTGTTATTCTATCCTTGATAATTTATTTATTTCATTTCTAATCTGAGTTTATGTTTTGGATTAAAAAATAACCTAAGAAATTTAGTCCGTGTTTGGTAGAAAGAGTTTATCTGTCTATTATTTAAATAGGTAGTTGTACCTTCAGTTCCAAAGGGATAGGGTTAGGGGAGCTCCATTGGACTTTCAGAGAACT